>BPLR01012561.1:0-223924 GCA_021605095.1 Caerostris extrusa
AGAGCCAGGAAAAGATTTTTTAGGAAACTGGAAAAAATGTTACCGTCTAGGGATAGGAAAAAGGTACACTTGTTTTAGCTTTTATTTCTTTGTTTACGTCCCTACTGTACGGCACTGGTGTGATAAGAATCCTTGAGTTACCTGGACTAGAGGCATATAACCGTGGGGAAATGAGGAGAAATCTTTTTTTAGCTTGATTCCATCCTTGGGGACAGCAAATTGTTTGTTCAACTGGAAGGTGGACTTTTTCAGTGCAGAGAAGTAAGTTGATTCTGTGCAGGCAGGAAATAGTCTTGTTAAAAACTACTTCACTTACTTGAAACTGGGAGAAATGTGTGATTTAAAAAGAATATTTTCAAATAAAGAACTTGAAGAAAGTTCCCTTTCTTCATATAAATGCTTTTTCGATTTTGATTTAACAGAGTTTAACAGTTATTTTGCTTTAACCATAATAATTTAAAGTATATTGTAAAGAACCTCATTGTTAAAAAATAAAAGATTAAAATTGTTTAAAGAATAATCATAGACAACAACATAAAAAGGACTTTAATTATGTTAAGTATTTTATCATGGGATATATTTAAATGGAAGTAAAAAAGAATTGCTTTGGCTTAAGAAAATTGTTTTTTAATTTCGTTTTAAAGACAGTACTGACTAATGTCAATGAACTTTTGGAAACTAAAAGAACATTTATTCTATAAAACTTTTGTTAAAGTACAGAACATCTTTTTAATCCCTTTGCTTCTTTGGTATTGATTATTTTACACACTATAAAAACAAAGTAAGCTTTTTTTTTTTTAGTTAATTTTTTTTTCACATTCTGCTAGATTTTATGATATTTAAAAGGTAAAAAAAACGAAAAATATATTCTCAATAAAGAGGAGAATGTTAAATTAAATAATTGTGTCAAATTTCTTCTTCGACACTTTATGTCTCAAAAGCATCACTTTTATTGATTCAATACATATTTATTTTGGAATTTAAGAACCTCCAAACAAAACTGAAAATCCACCATCTAAAAACTCCTTTCGAGTGAGATTTAAAAAAGCTACTCTATTATTTACAAGTCTGGCACCTTGAGACTTTTTCTTTAAAAAAGAAAAAGAAAGCTAAAGAGATCTAAAACTAAGAAAAAAAAGTAAAACTAAAAGATTCACCATACTAGTATGTCACTTCGGTACTGGACAAAGAGCGACGTTTGCTTGCAAACAAGGCCACAAATAAAAGATAACAAACCTAAAGGTCGGTAGGAAAGATTGCGTTCACTTATTTCCTTTTACATTGCCAAATATCAAGAACAATAATGAGATCTTTTCCAACAAATGATCAGTCCTAGAGCCAGGAAAAGATTTTAGGAAACTGGAAAAAATGTTACGTCAAGGGATAGGAAAAGGGTACACTTGTTTTAGTTTTATTTCTTTGTTTACGTTCCTACTAGTACGGTACTGAGTGTGATAAGAATCCTGGAGTTACCTGGACTAGAGGCATATAACCGTGGAAATGAGAGAAATCTTTTAGCTTAATTCTATCCTTGGGGACAGCAGGATTGTTTGTTCAACTGGAAAGGTGGACCTTTTGGTACAGAAAAGTAAGTTGGTTTGCGCAGGCAGGAAATAGTCTTGTTATAAACTACTGAACTTACTTGAAACTGTGAGAAATGTGGGATTTAAAAAAATATATATATATTTTTTTCATATAAAGAACTTTAAAAAAAACTTCCTTCTTTATTATAAAGGCTGGATTTTTGATTTAACATAGAGTTTTAACAGTTATTTTGCTTTTACTATAACAATTTGAAAGTATTTTTATAGAACAACTCCGTTATAGAACACTGTTGATAAAAAATAAAGAATAAATTAACTAAGGAATTTAAGGTCTCTTTTATGTTGTTGTGTATGGTTATAGGCAACAACATTATTCATGTTTTAATATGTGATCAATTTAAATGCAAAAGGGTTGCTTTGTCTTGCTAGCATCATATATGCAGGAATAAAATATAAAATACATATCTACTTTTTCATAAACAATACTAATTATAAGGGCAGTTGTTAAGCAAAAACACAAAATAAATATTGTAAAATTAATAGTTTCCCATTAAAAAAACATTTTAGTTTAAAAATATTTGATTATCTATTTCCAATTTAAAAAAAAAAAAATGTTTTTACATTGTTGGGCAAGTCAATAAATCTTAACCAATGAAATAAGATACGTTTCATTTTTATCCTTTTGAAAAATATAAATAAGAAATTTAAATAAAATAAAAAAAATAAATTAACGTCATTATTTTGATGCATATTTTGTATAATTAAAATTCAAAAATAATACTGTATTCAAAACTTCAACAATTTACAGAAGTTTTCGGTATTCAACAGAACACTGGTCTACAGTTAAATAGTCATCTATATAGTAACATCACATTTAAACCAAAGTACACCTTTAAATATAATCATGTTTTGTGATTTCAAAATCTAATAGTAGCTTCCGAGGTTTAACATAAGGTTACCTTCAGAAGATACATCTTCATAAGAAATATTCCTCAACTCAAGAAAGATCCCTGAGATTGTATAGATTAATGAATTTTTTTTTATATTCAATATATTTTCTGCATAAAATTAAATCTAAATAATTGCTTAATATTTCAAAGCGTTCTTAATTGACAACATCTTTCCATAGTTCCATATTTTTTACACAGAGTGGTGGAAAAGTCATAGTCTTCAAAAAGATTAATATCTTTTGTTAATACTTCTAATATAATTGTCTTAAATTTAAAAACCGTGTAGGAGAAAATCTAGAAAACTCAGCCAGACATCCCTACTGCCGATTCAAAAACAATTCTGTGAAAGTATCCACCCAATCCATTTGTTTTCCGAAGTCATGGCAGCAACAAATATTATCCTTATCTCCCTGCACGCTAGTCAGCACCCATTACCACTGGGTTA
Organism: Caerostris extrusa; assembly: GCA_021605095.1. Taxonomy (NCBI): domain Eukaryota; kingdom Metazoa; phylum Arthropoda; class Arachnida; order Araneae; family Araneidae; genus Caerostris; species Caerostris extrusa. The sequence goes on from BPLR01012561.1 coordinate 2,940, forward strand.
AAAATAAGGTGCAAATTAAATTATGAAAACCTAAATTCCTCTGCTTTACGTCCGCCATCTTATTGAAAAGATTATCGAATTTTGATGCTAAATGTAGAAAACTGCAGCAAAAAAAAAAAAAAAAAAATAAATAAATTCAAAAGACTAAAAGTCTTCATCAACAGAAAAAAGCATTATTCAATTCCCAGTGGGAAATAAATTTAATTAAGATAACAAAAATGGATAAAAAAAATTATTGGCTGTCATATAAAAATAAACAAATTAGGCACAGAGGCAGAAAATCTAATAAAAGGCTAAAGAATTTTCCAAGGTGATCTTTCTTTGTTTATTTATTTATTGTTATTTTTTGACACATTCAAAATTAGATAAAAAAAAAAATCAAACATAAACAAAAGAAAATGAAAATCATTTATGTGTTAAAGGAAAACAGTTGGATTATCAATAATATAGATTTTCTTTCAAGGCATATTGAAATCACATGTAGCTTCTATTAACTTATTGAGTTGACTAATTTGAATTTTCTATCGTTTCAACATCTAAGATCATTTCTCCTTTCTTCTATGTTGGTTTTCAAATGGAATTTTTAGACAACCCCTTAAGGACGCAGTGTTTATTTACTTTTGTTTTCACAACATATCTCGGAATAATAAATCCAGCTGCACGTTTGCTCTTTTCCATAATATAAAAAAAACAGCAATAATAAATAATATTCTAAAATTAAATAATGGTACTATATGTATTATTGTTGCAAGCAGTTAATTTAAAAATAGATCTGATTACAAATCTTGCAATTCTGTCGTTATAAATTTTTACAATCTATGAATATACCTAATTTAATTAAGTATTTGTGTACGGGGAAAAAATAATCATTGTAGCCTAAAGCAAAATCAACTTATAGGCACACATCTTTTTCTCCCTTTTGTTACATGTAGTTGGTAATAATAAAAAAAGACAGAAACTTAAAAAAAAAAAAAAAAAAAATGGTATTAAATTTATATATATATGCATGAATCTTCTTAGTGTATCGACAGTACAAATTTTCGTTTTATGTTATCATTTATAATATTAAAAATATATGTATTTAATTTTAATAAGGCATGCTTAATAGAGTTAAAAATACAGTTTTACAAGTCATTATGTATGCATTACATGAACATTTTTATGTACTTCGTCATTCAAGTAGGGGTTGTAGACAAAGAAAAAGGAGATGTAACCTACGAATTTAGACTTTAATATTATTTCTTAAGAGTGGCATTTGAAGTACAAAATGTGAGAAATTAAATTAATAAATATATAAATACATAATTAATCTTGTATCAGTTTGCATACACATTAAAATCTTCTTTTATTAAAATTGAAAATAAAAATATAAAAGTCATGTTTTAGGGATTTTTTTCCCACACACAGAAAACCGTGAATTTTCTATCGCATTTTATAACAAGCCATGATCAAACAAGAGGTTTTTTAATGTACATGCTATTATAGAATTCATTTCATAAATAAAACACAACTACTCACCAACAACTTTGAAATTAAATTATATGCATTTTTCACAGATTTAAAACAGATCAAATTAATTCATTTTAATATACACTCATGTCCATAAATTAAGGATAATGAAGTTCAGGCAAAGAAAGAGACAGAAGCAAAAACAAATTTGACTTATTTGTAAAGTCTATTTATTAATCAAAAGGTAAAAGAGCAAAAAAAAGATGCTATATGTTTGACATAATTAATAAAAATTGCGATTTTTACTCCCTGGAGCAAATTTAAAAAAGAACCTATTTACAAAAAGAAAAAAACAGCATAACATGGTTAGTATGACGGTTAATATGGAGTATGTCTCCCGGACGATGCAATACAGGCCTTACAACGCCTAGGCATGCTGAATATCAAATTATCAATCTGATCTTGGGGAATATTACACCACTCATCAAGCAATGCCCCAAAGTTCGGTTGACAGATGGGAGGGTTGACGGGCTACAATTCGTCGGCCAAGCATATCCCACACATGCTCTATTGATTCAAGTCCGGTGAGTATGCTGGCCAATCCACATGGGTGATATCCTCCAATTGAAGGCATTCGTCTACAATGTTTGCACGGTGAGGACGGGCGTTGTCATCCATAAACAGAAATTCAGCACCCATGGCGCCCCGTAACAAACGTACATGTTGTTCCAGAATGACATCCCGATAGATGTGGCTCACCTGTCATCGTTACACTCTGAACATGCAGGTCAGTTCTGGAACCAAGAATAATTCTTCCAAACGAGCCATCCTGCACCACCGTAACGGTGTCGTTCAATGGTGTTCTCTTGGTGGTAACGGGTACCTGGCGCTCTCCGTATGAAAGTCCGGCGAGAATCAGACTGCAAACTAAACCTGACTCGTCGGAAAACATCACACCACACCACTGTTGCGGAGTCCATAATGCTCTCTACCCAGGTTAATCGCAGGCGACAGTGAGTTGCGGTAAGTGGAACACATCTGACAGGCCTACGAGCATATAGACCAATGTGCCCTAAGCGTCTGTACACGGTCTGCCTTGAAACTGTCGTACCGGTAGCTGAAGAGAGCTGACGAGACAGGTCTGATTCTGTGCTCCGTCTGTTTCTTTTGGCAGTAACTGCTAAATACCGGTTCTCATTCGGCGTTGTAACTGGGGGGCGACCTGTGCTGTAACATCTACTCCCATTACCATCATCTTGAATCGTTGCCAAAGCCTGGAGATGACACTCTGGGCGATTCCAAGTTCTTCGAATACTTCCAGCTGGGTACGTCCACATTCCAGTCGTCCGATAATTCTACCACGTAAAAATCATCCAAATGCTTCCTTTGTGGCTTAACTATGCGGTTATTGCACTGAAAGGCTTTTAAAGCGCTTGTAGAACAATTTTACTTCTTTGCCACCATTCCTTATATACCCCTCTTACACTCTCGTCATTGTGACGTACTATCCGCGCCCTCTGGTGGTTTCCTGTAATTTGCATATTCTTCTTCAAGATGTGTGTGATAATTCTACAGGTGAAATTTTTATTTTAGAGTTCAATTTCTGTGTGATTCTGAATTATCCTTAATTTATGGACATGAGTGTAATTAGTAAAAGAGTGGAGAAACAAATATCGCACTGGCAAAATAAATATTTTTTAATGATTTCCTTTTAATTTATATATTTTTATATTTCATTCTTAGTGTCATATATTTTTTACAAATGTGTGTTTAGTATAATTATTGTTATATTATCATGTAAATAATAACAAACACAATAATGATAACTCATTATGTTTCAATTTTTCACTCCAAAAAAAATGCCTATAGTGTGTCTAAATCTAATATGGGGATATATAAATTAATATGCGGCCCGTGGAGTTGCGATGCATTTCCAAAGTGTCCCGCAAGATCATTTGGGTTGACACCCCTGATCTATACTCATCTTCACCGCGGCTAGATCTTCAACCTTCTGCTTACCACATCAATCACTCCATTATTCTTGACCCCACAAGTTGAGAGGTGGGAGGGGACAGAAACAAGCTCTCTACAATCCCCTCTTGTTCGATAAGAAAGTCACCCCTTCGCCACAAAATCCACAGAACTCGGGGTCTATTATTAATTTTACGAGGGTTCTTGGAAAAGAACCCATGACAACCTCCGGCGGAGGTTATGGATATCCTGCACCGGTAGCTGTCACACAGAAAGGGAGTGCGAGATCGTGTTACAGTTATCCGTCAGCATGGGTTGCTGCAATAACCTTGATGCATGGCTTTTTTTCTTGAAGTTTGGGGTGTTTGCTTTTACCTTGTCGCCTGAGAATGAAGATTGAGAAGTGGATAAGCGTGAGATTTAAACTCTGAGTCCCGAGTAAGAAAGTAATGAGAGACAAAATGAGTCCAACATGCAAGAGGGTAAGAGAAAACACAACATAATTCAAAAATATGGTTATAGTTTTTCGCCAGCTTAATATTGTAGAGTGGCGTTATCGTTGATGCATAGTTTTTTCTTCGGATTAGTATGTATATATTTATCTTGATTTTTGATGATGAAGATTGAAGAGAGATTAAGTGAAATGTTTATGATGTTTAGATTCCTCAAGTGAAATTGCAGTAAGCAACGAAAATGAGGTTCAAAGAAACCCAAGCATAGGAATATGCAAAATAAGAAATAATATTTTGATAAAATTTCGTAACGGCGAAAAACGTGTTTCTACCGTGTTTTTTAAACTACCTAATTTGCATGTTATTTTTTTAAAAATACATATACATCCACATGTACTATAAACATTTGCCAAGTAATTTAAATATCATTAATAAGTAAGTAACGTTCATACGAATATATATTTATATATATAGACAGACAATATTTAGACAACGAACACTACAAATTTGAATAAAGAAAAATAAATGAAGAGAAATTTTTAACCCATGTACTGCTATTTATTATTATTATTAACTTTTTTATTTAAAGAGAAACTTTTAACTCATATGCTGTTTTTATTTTTATTACTATATTTTTTTTTTTTTTATTTAATGAAGAAAGAAATTTTCAACCAGTGTACTATTTTTTTATTAATATTATTATCCTTTTTTTTATTTAATGAAGAAAGAAATTTTGAATCAGTGTACTATTTTTTTTTTATTAATATTATTATCCGTTTTTTATTTAATGGAGAGAGAAATTTTTAACTCATATACTTTTTTTTATTATGATCATTTTTTATTTAATGAAGAGAGAAATTTTAACTCATATACTGTTTTTTTTTTTTTTTATTATTATCTTTTTTTTATTTAATGAAGAGAGAAATTTTTAACCCATATACTATTTATCATTATTATTATTATTATTATCCTTTTTTATTTAATGAAGGGAGAAATTTTTAACACATGTACTGTTTTTTTTTTTTTTTTTTTTTTTTTTTTTTTTTTTTTTTTTTTTTTAAATGAAAAGAGAAACTTTTATTTCATTTAACGATTTCATGTGGAATATAGCTTCATGTTGAATGATATGTAAACAGTATTTTTTTTCCTAAAAATGTTTATGGAAGTATTTTAACATACAATAGAGATATTAAAGTAATTAACTCTAAAAATGCCAAAATTGGGGTAAAACGAAAAAAGTAAAAATAATTTAATGTCACAACTAAGCGAAACTTTTTTTTTTTTTTTTTCATTAGCTGATTTAGCTTAGCCTTTTGAAAGAAAGGGATGGATATTAGTAGATTTTCAGGAACAGTTGCCACTGAATTGGTGCGTGTGTAAAGGTTTGTCTATGGTCATTTTTTTGCACACGTCGGGCTAATTAGACAGTGATATACAGTTAAATGTCGTGTCAGAACAACTATCAAACAACTATTCCACAGCCAGTTTTCGAACCTGAAGCCCGTGGTACAAAGTCCAGAGCATTAGCCCTCAGGGCTCGTGTCATAAAGGAGAAAACGACGAGGTAATTTTCACCAAGTACTGCGAATGTTGATGCGAGACTCTTACAATAGCCATTTGCACTCATCATTTCAGGTAACAATGACTGCAAGCGGTAGTGATCCTAAGCTCTCCTGGCACGTTAGTTGCGCAGGTGTTGGCAATTAAATGGTATTTTGTATAAAGAGAGCATTTGAACTTAGCAAACATTTCTCCAGAAGTAACGCGCTTATAATCCTTCTTCATTAATTTAATGCTATCAACAATCCTTGAAACAAAAACTGCGAATAACATGAAAACTCTAAAACTATGCACAGTCTATTTTCAAGGAGTTGGAGCGCTCTAGTTAATCTAAAATTGGTTTCCCATGATTTTATATTTATTTTCAACTACTGTTTTGTTTTCAGTTAAATAAATGTGGAAAACTAAACAATTATACAATGGAAATAACAGCTAAGTATTCTAAGTTATTAAATAAAAGAAAATAATAACAATCGAAAGAAAATACTTGAAAGTTTCGTATACAGAGCAGACTAATTTAGATATTTAATCTCAAAAATATATAAATATTCTCTTTGTATGTATTCGAAAACGCTTGTTGTATACATTCAAGGATTATATATTAGTGAGTTTTTTGCATACCGTATTTTGACGTCCGTTATTTTTTCTCCCTAGCGCATGCTCATAGAAAACTGCGCATGCGTATCTGTAATAATGTTTCCTATGAGCATGCAGGCTAGGGAGAAAAAGCTAATGGACGTCTAAAAATACGGTATGCAAAAACTCTATTATTACACAAAAACAAATTATATCAACGTTATTTGTCATTATAAATTGCAAAATTGTTTTAGGTAAGTTTTAAAAACTATTTTAATAGATATTTTTTTTTAGTATTTGATTGAATATTCATTGTAATTAAACTTACAATATGAATTATTCATTTTTATATGTCGATTAATTATAAAACATTTAAAAAAATTAATGCTGTATTCTAGAAAGTAACGATATATTCAGAAAGTAACAATTCTATAAAGAATTTAAACCATTTGACACCATACTGTATGCAATCCATTGTGATACATTGCCTTTCCAAAGCTATGTTTCTTTTTAAAGTTCAACTAAACCAAAGAATTCTCAGAAACCTGATAACTACAAAATGGTCACGAAGCAAAAAGAGCATTAGAATAATGTATGGGATGGATAAAAGGAGAAATGTGAAGTGTTCTGTATTTAAATGACTACAATTTGTCAAAAATATACCCATTTTGAGCATATTTTGATAAAGAGAGCTCTTCGAATGTTTATTCGAAGTTATCTATTTGAAAATGCCTTGTCATATTCAGATGCTCCACAATTTCTTAGAAATGATTTTGTGTTCTTCATATAGAAGCAACTGAATTAAAAAAAAAAAAAAATGTTTACATTTTTTTAACTTACTGTTTACAAAAAACGTTTACATTTTTCATGTAAAACATCAAGAATTTTGTCCGATATTTTCTTTGTTTGCAGTCTTAAAGATATATAAATACCATTTATGTATGAATGCTTTGTATATAATGCTGGAAAACCGTAAGTGGTTGCTGTATGTTTTGAAACGAATATTTTGTTAGAATAAATATGCGAATTCAAATACATAAGTGTTTATGAAGCATAGAATCGGAAAAAAACATGATGTTTATAAAAAGAATAAAAACGAAATGAGAAGAAAAGCTCAAAGAAATGAAAACAACCTAAAAAAATACTAAAAAACACGAGTACAGATGTAAAGTGAATTTAAAAAAAAAAAAGCTATTGCAAAAGAGTAAAGAATTAAATAAAAAGTAAAAAAAAAAAAAAATTCCTCATTGAATGAAAGAAAAAAGATAGCAAGATGACAAAAAGCCAGGAAACAAAATTATAAAAAAAGTTTTTGAATAAATTATAAAAGGTTTAGTTAGCGTGGAATAGTTACTTTTTTGCAAGTCATTTGATAATTAAATGCAAACTATTCTATTAGATTTCATTTAATGTAAATCTAATTACAAATAACTCTTTCATGCGATTAAGTAATAATAGTTAAATATTCTTTCTTATACATTTGCAGTACTGCAGTAAGTTAACACTGTTAATAAACATTACTTCAAACATGAAAGCTATCTTTTAAAGTTTTCATTTTATTTAATTTATTTAAGGAAAAATCGCTTTGACGGTTGAGAGTTTAATATTTAAATCAAGTATATTGGAAAGAATTCGGTTGATTTATTTAATGAATAAAAACACATAAACTTAATTTCAATGTAAATGGAATTTAATTATTTTTAAATCCATATAATTATTAAAGAAAAATATTTTACTAAGCATTTAAATGATTGAAATTGCTTTTTCTTCTGATTTTGGTTTTTCTGATTTTAAATGTCACAAAAATCAAATAGAATTTCAAAGGAGAATGAAACATGTAATATTAATACGTAATATTATTATTGCGTATCGTTATTAATTAGTATTATTATTAATTCCTCAAATTATAGAATTCTAGAAAGTAACGATATATTCTAGAAAGTAATGATGTATTTTAGAAAGAATTTAAACCATTTTACACCATACTGCATGTAATTCCATTGTAATATATTGCTTTTTTTTCAAAACTGGGTATCTTTTTAAAGTTCAACTAAACTAAAAGAATTCTCAGAAACCTGATAACTACAAAATGGTCACAAAGCAAAAGAGCATTAGAATAATGCATGGTATGGATAAAAGGAGAAATGTGAAGTGTTCTGTATTTAAATGACTGCAATTTGTCAAAAGAATACCCATGTATTTGAGCACATTTTTGATAAAGAGAGTTCTTCGAATGTTTATTCGAAGTTATCTATTTGAAAATGCCTTGTCATATTCAGATGCTCCACAATTTCTTAGAAATGATTTTGTGTTCTTCATATAAAAGCAATAAAATTAAAAAAAAAAAATGTTTAAATTTTTTACTTACTGTTTACAAAAACGTTTAAATTTTATGTAAAACATCAAGAATTTTGTCCGATATTTTCTTGTTTGCAGTCTTAAAGATAAATAAATACCATTTATGTATGAATGCTTTATATATAATGTTGGAAAACCATAAGTGTTTGTTGTCTGTTTTGAAATGAATATTTTGTAGGAATAAATATGCGAATTCAAATACATAAGTGTTTATGAAGCATAGAATCGGAAAACATGATGTTTATAGAAAAGAATAAAAACGAAATCAAAAAAAAAAACTCAAAGAAATGAAAACAACCTAAAAGAAAATATAACAGAAAAAAATAGTAAAAAACATGAGTACAGATGTAAAAGTGAACTTTAAATAAAAAAAAAGTTATTGGCAAAGAGTAAAGAATTAAATAAAAGTAAAAAAAAATTACTCACTGAATGAAAAAAAAAAATAAATGGCAAGAGGACAAAAGCCAGGAAACAAAATTAAAAAAGTATTTTGAATACATTATAAAAGGTCTGTTATTAGCGTGGAATAGTTAATTTTTGCAAATCATTTGATAATTAAAAGCAAACTATTCTATTAGATTTTTTTAAGGTCTGATTTAATGTAAATCTAGTTACAAATAACTCTTTCATTCGATTAAGTAATAATAGTTAAATAAATTTTTCTTTTTACATTCCAGTACTGCAGTAAGTTAGCACCTTTAATAAACTTTACTTCAAACATGAAAAGAAAATCTATCTTTTAAATGTCTTGTTTTCATTTTATTTAATTTATTTAAGAAAAAAAGTAACTTTGACGGTCGAGAGTTAAACATTTAAATTATGTATAATGGAAAGAATTCGGTTGATTTATTTAATGAATAAAAACATATAAACTAATTCCTGAGTTAATAGAATTTAATTATTTTTAAATCCATATAATTATTATTAAAGAAAAATATTTTATCGAGTATTTAAAATATTGAAAATGCTTTCCTCTTTGCTTTTCTGATTTTAAATGAAATTCTATTTGCGCTATGAAATTGTATTTGTCACAAAAATCAAATAGAATTTCATAGTGCAATTTCTCAAAATATTGAAAAATGAAATTTTCTAAAAATATTGAAAATGAAAGTGAAATTTATTAAAAGTCATTATTCATATTAAAATTTATTATTATTTTTTTTTGCAAAATATGGTTTTCAAAACAGACAACAAACATTTATGGTACTTCAGGATGAAACGAAAGACTTCCTTTCAATATTTCCAATTTCAATATTAAATAAAAGAGAAATTTATTAAAGCTGCCCTAAAAATAAAAATTGAAATAAATGCTAAAGTATTGAAAATTTATGCATTTAAACTGAACAATCTATAATATAATTATTTTAATTCTTTAATTTTCCTAAATTTTTTGAAACATTTTTAGAGAAAAATAAAACTTAAAAAATATAATAGTACCAATTAAAATATCATTTAACCCCCCTCCCCTCCCCCAAAAAGAAACAAAATTAGATTAAATAATTAATTAATTAATAATAAAATGGATTAAATCTTTTTTATTTAAAATATGAGCAATATACCAATTTTTTTTTTTTTTTCCATTCGTGACTAATTAAAAAAGGTCAAGACAATGATGACAAATTACTGCTGTTTAAATAAAGTAGGTATTATCGATCATAAATTTTTCCCGCAAAATCAGACACTTTGTCATTTAATGCTAATATGGTTAAAATGTGGCAGAACTATCATAATCCGAGGTATTCAAAACAAAATTCCCTTTCTCAGAAGATTATTTTCCATCTCTTTTCGTTCAAATTAATATAATAACTATCAATTACAATTAATATACAATTAACTATCAGGCTAATAAATTTATCCGGTCTATGCACATGTTGATCTGATTTATGGGATTTCGAAATAAACGACCCAAGTTCAGATGTCTAACGTGTTATTCATACAGATCACGCTAATTATAAAAAATAATAGAATAAAATTAATGATAAAAATTAAGTTTCGAAAATTTAATATAGTTATTTTAATGATACATAGCTCTTTTATTATTTTTTTTCAATTACAGTTTATTAATGTATACAAATTTTACATATGGGAATAATAAATAAAAAAATCTTCAAAATTTGGATGTAGTCAACGGAAGACGTAAATGTAATGCAAGAAACTACTTAGATAAAATACAAATAGCTGTAACTTTAATAGAATTAAATTTAATTAGAAACTAAATTAAAACTGTTAAAAATATTTCATACCATAGAGTGAATTAAAAAATTAATCATTATAGCTCATTTGTCGCGATAACTCAAAAATAAATAACAATAATAAATATTCTTATATTTTTAAATAAGTAGAACGATATCATGTCAGACAGCATGTGGGGTTTCGTAACAAAGGGAAAACGAACCTGAAAAGCAAAGCCGAATCGAAAATCTCGTGTCTTTGCTAGGAAGGCCATGACGGCCACGAAGTTCAAAAAGTTGTTTCACTGGACTAGACTAAAAGTGAGCAAAATGCGAAACTCCTAGATGTCGTCCATGAAAATATCCGTTAAATTGCAGTGATAAAATAATTCAATCAAGTAGGTTCCCCCTTGTAAAGCTAATCTGTTGCATCACTGCGGTTCTAGTGATAAATTATTTTAATTAAATTGACCGGAAGGTTTGATTGCGGATAACAATGAAATTTTCTGAAATTATGCTCGAGACAAATTAAAATCCCATTCCGTTTTCAGCAAAACATAAAAATATAAAATTTGTCGACGGTTTCAATTAATTAGCAAACAATTAAAAAATTAATAAACTAAAAATTAATTAAATTAATAAACAATTAAAAAGCATCTTACATAAATGTATATTTTAATGCAGTCTTACATTAATATGCATTTTAAGTAGTATTTTTTTAACAGATATTTAGAAATAAACAGTTTCGAAAAGATGGACATACCTTCGAAATGGATCGTCTTAATTCTTCAGAATTATCGGAATTTTCGAAACATAATCATCCTTGATAACAGATATTCAAAATTATAACAAGATTTTTAAGAAAATCATCAATTTAAATCAATTATTATAGAAAGAAATGGTGTTTTCTTTGTCGATCAAAAATTGGCAAAGCATGCCATCCAGTAAAATTCCAGGCAATGTGTAACCGAAATTAATACATATTTCAGAATAGGTCATCTAAACTCTTCAGAATTATCGGAACACAATCATCTTTGATATCCGGTATTCAAAAATTATAACAATATTTTTAAGCAAATCATCAATTTAAATCAATTACTATAAACAGACATGTTTTGTTCTTTGTCCTTCAAAAATGAACCAAAATATGTCATCCAACAAAATTTCTAGACAATGTATAATCAAAAGTAATACATATTTGAGAATGGATCATCTTTGATTATTCAATCTTCAGAATTATCGGAATTTTTGAAACACAATCATCTTTGATATCCGATATTCAAAACCATGATAAAATTTTTAAAAGCAAATCATCAATTTAAATCAATTACTATAGACAGAGATGTTTTTGTTCTTTGTCCATCAAAAATGGACTAAAGCATGTCATCCAGTAAAAATTCCAGACAATGTATAACCGAAAGTAGTACATATTTTCAGACACGTTTTAAGCCTCCTCGTCTTTATTCGTGACTTTTCATCGATTTATTTTTACTATTTTTCCCGCCAACCCATCTTTACAGAAATGCCCAGATATCGATTTCATGAAAGTTTTATTTGTCTTTCACGGAAGGAGCTCCATTCACTGCACTCTCGCGGATAAGATCCTCAGTTTTTGTTTTTCTTCCAATGCTCTAATAGAAAAGATAAATCGCGACAATAACTTATTGTACAAGAAAATAGTTTGAAGGCTTCTTTCAGTAATCCCAATCTTATATAATAAATAGTAAAACACAGATTTATCAATAACACCGCTTCAAAAATTTTCTTAAATACAGACAAAGTACCCATTGAAATATATGTATATATATATATATATATATATATATATATAGTGCATATAAATAAATATTAAATTTATCAAACAGATCAAATAACAATCTTGTATTGCATGAATATATATGTGAATATATGTATATATATGTTTGCATAATGAATATATGAAACATTTTTGCAAGTGATGGTATACATAACAAAATATTAACAATAATAGAAATAATTTGTTTACTTTAATTGGCAAATTGTAAATTAGATGTTGATTTCATAATTATTTTAAATAAGATACTGATAAAATACTACTCTTATAATTATGTATAAAAACCAGAAAATAGTTCTTAAATAATTTTTATATAGATTATTGTAGTGCTACATAACGTAACATTTATCAATAACACAGTTTCAAAAGTGGCTTAAATACCAACAAATTATTTTTTTTATAATCAAAATATAAGTATATACATTGCATTCTAAGTCATAATTAAATTTACCCAGCAGATCTAATGACAAGTTTGTATTACATGAATTTATGAAATATTTTTACCAGTGATGTTATGGTAAAAAAAAAATTATTTGTTTATCTTTAATTCAAAAATTGTAAATTAAATGCTTATTTCATAATTAATTTAAATAAGATACTGATAAAATACTACTCTTATACTTAAGTATAAAAACCAGAAAATTATTTAGAAATGAAATTACCTATTTATAAATTAAAATATCTGTATATATGAATATTGCATTAGAAATAAAAAATTAAATTTTCCAATCAGATCAAGTAACAAGTTTGTATTACAGGAATTTAAGAAACATTTTTACCAGGGATGTTACGTCAAATTGGTAAAAGAAACAAATAATTTGTTTACCTTTTTACAAATTAATTTGGCAAAACAAAAATATTTGTTTACCTTTAAAAATGGTAACCAAATTAATTTGGCAAACAAATATTTGTTTGCCAAATTGTAAATTAAATGTTGATTTCAAAATAAATTTAAATAGGATACTGATAAAATACTACTCTTATACTATATAAAAACCAGAAAATTGCTTAGAAATAGTTATATATATATACATATATATATAACGTAATTATCATTATAATTAGGTAATTTCAAAGAGGTGAGAAAAATTGTTCTCAATATTTATCTAAACCCAGCAGGTGCACCAGTGGGAAAGTGAGCAACTAGTATGTAGGGCTCTGGTTGGAATCCGCTAGAAAGACCCAACAAACAAAAACATCCAACAAATAACAATTAAAAATAATATGTAAAAAAAGATCCAACAAAATTAACAAATATTTCCAAAATCATCTAAAAAGCAAGTTCATTTAAGGTATTTGTAACTTTCGTACTGCCTGGAACCCTTCACTCGACTATCCACTCCCTGTTTTTCTCCTCTCTTCCCTATTCTTGGCTCCAAGATCTAACGAGGGGGCGGGGAGAAAAGACGTGCTAAGACCAAGGTCTAATGTACGGGTCAATCCATGTTTCAAAGATCTATGAACTATCAACTCTAGATCTCTTGCCAGTTCGCTATTTAGTTTCTTTTTTAGAGAAGGCATGTTGGATCCTTACTTGTAACTTTTAAATGAATGTGAATTTTTAAAGGCATAATTATCAATTTTAAAACATTTGTTTAACAAATGAATGAATTAACTAATATATTAATTTATATAATATTAATAACATTCTTATTTTTTAACTTAACGAATTAAAATGCCTGGTGGATATATGCAAATATCTGAATGTGGATTAGCCCACTTCTAATTAAAAATAATGCATTAATTAATTTTATAATAATTTAAGATTTTTAAAATAAAAATGTTCCTCTTAATCAAGTGTACAGTTATTAAAACTTCCCTATTAAGTGAAAGCTCTTCATGAAAGTTTTAATAACAAATTCATGCAATTCATTTTAAGTAAAAGCCCTTACGGAAATTTTAAAATCCATCTAATCCTATTTATTTAAATTAAAATATTCTATATTCTATGGCATAAAATCTAACCTGAAGCACTCATCTGCTTTCCAAAATAAAAATTGTTTTCATAGCATCATTTGAAATTAAAATTTCAGCTTATTAAATTAACCACTAATTACATCACGAATAATCTTAGTCTACACAAGTGTAGACTTAGTTAAGTTACATGGTTATCTTTTAATTAGGATTTATTTTAACGATTTAATAGGAATAATAATATCTTTATGATAGCTTCTTAAAACAAAATAAACCTTTCGACTTCATAAAACAAAATAAACTAACAACTTTTCGACTTCAAATCTATAGATAATTAAATAATTTGCTCAATATATTCATTAAGGATACAAATATACTTTAAAATTAGGATCATTTTAATTCAATTAATAACAGCAATGTTATAGGTTTTTTTTTTTTAAACCACTTTGTAGTGTCATTTTGTCCTTTAAGATTTACATATGCTTTAAAAGCACACGGAAATCTTATGTAAATCTTTAAGATTTACATATACAGATACCTTCCTTTAAGAAAGTGCATTTAAATAATTAGTTAGTGTATATTTTTTGAAGGATTAAGTCAATAGATGTTGAAGCAATTTTATGTTAATTATATTTTGTTGTTTGATATAATTCTAATGCATTTTGTGAAATGGATGGTTATATCAAGCTTAAAATTTAATAATTATCATAATCTCAAAAAATGATAATCAATTAAGAAATTTTGAATACTTATAATAACTATTTCATAATGATAAGAAATTTACTCTTAATATATGTACATAATTATTTAATTACTTTTAGTTAATATTGAATGTGGCATTTATTGAAAGCTATTTGTTTTTCTTATTAATTTGCCAATTAGAAAGATTAGCTTAAAAAATTGTATTATTATTTAGATTGATACAAAGTACAGTTTTAGTGACAAATTGATAAAAAACTCAAACTTAGAAAATATTGTCTATGATTTTGATAAAAAAACTTAATGTACTTCAAGAAGTTGTGAAAATATATCGCGATAAAATTATTTGATTCTGGATAGTTCCAATTAATTTCTTGAAATTATAAATATTACTAAATATTATTACTGATACAGATTTTTTGTTAGTAAGTTGTATTTGATCATTTGCCAATAGCTAGACGGCTTTGGCCCACCATGAGGCTGTTGCGCCAATGACAAAGAAGAAGAACTTGTATTTGACTGTTAGGAATAGTTATATAGAAAAACTGTAATCGTAAATAAAACTTTCTCGCCAAGTCGAATCTATGGTTAGAAAATCTGGAGAATCATTCCTAAAAAAAATCGCCAAATTCAAATGGCAATGAAATTTTGTTGATAATAATACCTGAGCCGGTGAATATTGTCTATGTGTTTATGAGTGGTTTACTTTCGTTAGAGTATCCGTGATATTTCCGTGGTTTATTTTGGTAACTTTTGCTAATTCAAGGTTAGAAATTCATTACATTTTTGAGTAAAAACTTAGATTTATTTCATTTAAAAATCTATAGTACTAAATTATAAAATGAAATTTAAATCGGTTTTTATTACTAACATTTAATGATTATTAAGTGTTATATAAAGACTAATATTTTTCTCATTATATAAATATCAACATGTCCTTAATTTCACCATTTTCCCTACAACAACGCATAGTGGGTGATATGTGCCGTACCATAAAGAAACACTAGAGCTTCTAAATAAAAATTCATTTTTATAGTTTCATTATTTGGTATTTTAGCAAATTATACATGTTATTTGTTTAAAACAATAAATATTGTTAACGTAGAATTGTTGCCTATATACCACCAGTTCCTAATATAAGATGAGTAATAAACATTAAATAATAATGCTAAACTAATAATAAGGCTAATAATCGTTTGATAAACACTAAATAGTAAGGCTAATAACTGTTTGATTATCACTAGACCCACCAACCAGATTATCACCCACCAACTACAATTCAAATGGCGCTATTACGAATGATTTCTCTCTCTATTTTATTCTTTTCGTTTCTAGTAATCTTTCTAAAAAGATCGCCTTAGAGCTTCCAGTAATGACATTTGAAAGTGGACCATCATTTTAGTGTTTTAGGAGGCGCTAATTATTATATTAATAAGCCTAGCTTTGTTAACAATTAAGCTTAATTTGGTATAAATGAGGAAAAAGTGCGAAATCAAAATAAAAAACACCTTCATGCATCATCAATTTAAATCATTTGCGTAATTGTCCAGCTATCTTAAGAATATTACAACTTAACAAAGGCATATGTAGTGTAGATGGAAGGATTAGGGGAGTTATGTGAGAATAGGAAGGTAGTCTCAAGAAGGTATGAGAGAGGAAAACACTATTATAGATGAATCAACTGGTTAAAAGGTAACACAGTCTAATCAAGTCACTTTTTATGTTACATTATTGAAAATCGCTTAGATCCTTTGGGAAATTTATCTTGCAACACTTTTTGTAAAAATAATATATATATATGTATATTATTTGGAATCATTTGTCAAACTGTTTTATTAGTAGCTTCCACATTCGTTTTTGTTTGTTTCCGTTTTCTCCCATATGGCACAACTACCTCAACAATCCATTCCGATTCGTCTTTCAACAAATGTCGTTGAGATGTGACTGGCAGTAGTGCTTAGGTGTGAAATGAGGCCAAATAATAAAAACAGAAAATAAAACCTATAAATATATTTTTGTCATAAGCTCCCTGAATATATCAATAATTACATCACAATGTGCAAAAGAAATTGAAATATATTTTACACAAAGTGAGATTTGCACATGTGAGACTACAAAGAAGAAATTTCAGTGTGATTCAAAAAGTAATGATATAAAACAGTTAATTTATTATTAATTTGAAAAGTAGCACATCATAAAATTGATACAACGATTTATAGTCTTGTAAAAAGAAGTTCAGTCAGCCTTTTAAAAATTAATTATAAGGCAAGATAGATAGTTAGAAGTTGAATCAATAGATAATTGCTACAGTAATGTTGAGAGCAAAAGACGGTATCTTTATTCAAAGTCTATTCCAGCAACATCAAAGTCATTTGTATACAAATAAGACTTTTTATGTAGACTGAGATATAAAAGTTATGCGTTCATTATGCATTATTAGATGACAATTAAACGGGTGACTCGGTGCCACAGGTTTCAGGTTTGATTCCTCCGCGGTGCAACAAATTCTTGTAGTGGTTCGGAATCCACTTTAAGCCGTATGTTCCGGCCTAATATGATTGTTGGACGTTGTGATGACAATCCTACTCCGTAAAAAGAAAACATCACTTGTCTCGAAATCTGCCAATAGATAGACGGCCTTGACCCACCATGGTGCTGTTGCGCCAATGAAGAAGAAGATGACAATAAAACACTAAACGTTGAAGTTTACTCTAAGCAGTTAAGACTCTTAAAATCATTTTTGAAGGATAAACTGTCAACTTTGATGTACAAAAAAAGGAAGTGATCTCGCAGCATGACAATGTCAAAAATCCTCCACACTGCAGGGATGATAACCAGTCACCAAAACCAACTTGACGGGAAATTATACATTACCCACCTCATTCTCACAGCTGTGTGCCAATAATCTTTCGTAGAAGCATACAGAATATTTTTCGCAAGATTCCGGCTCTCTTCAAGTGAAAAGGTTGAAATGAAACATTTTTTAAGGCAAAATCAAATAAATTTTATATAAAAAATCACGAAAAGCATGAAAAGTTCAGAAGATATTAAAAAAATGGTGACTATATTGATGATTAAGCACATATATATATTTGTCTGAGTTCACAATTTTTTTTTTAATCGAAGAAATGTGGAGATCTTTCGTTGTAAGGTAATAAAAAAAAAAAAAAAAAACATGTAATATAAAAAAAAAAATTTTAAGTCAATTCCTACTTTTTTTTTTTCACTCTATTGCAGAAAGTCCTTTATAAATAATTTTCTTTTCATTTTTTTAAGTTTATCTTGCGCCATCTATTAGTAGATAAATGCAACTTAAAACTAAAAAAAAAAGTTAATTAATTAAATTTAATTAATGAATTAATGTTTGAAAAAACTGCATTAACATCGATTGTCATCCACTACAAGTTCAAAAAAAATATATTTGAATTGGAGTGGATGAATAAAAATATTTTATTAACGATTGGAAATTTGAACAAGATATATATAGGGAGAGTGTGAGCTAATAGAAGGAATTGAAAAATAATAAATGTGTCAATATTTGAATGCAAATATACTAAGTTCACGAAGTGTTTCCTCCACGTCATTGACTTGAAGTGCTTTTAGAATGATAATCATAATCTTATCTGAAAAAACTGCGAAAACACTTGATCTGAAAATAACTCAAAAATTGCTAACTGCAAAATATAAATCGGAAAACTCAAATTGATATTCTATAATACGTTATTTAATTTTTTGCTAGGTCTATTTTACTATTCCTTCTTAATTATACTTTATTTTTAGATGAAATACAGATTTTAATTTTTTGTATATTTTGCAATGCAATTAATTCTCGTTTAGGGCATAATTTTTTTGCAACAAAGTTTCACTTTAAAGTGGCCGAAAAATTGAGGAATATCATTTCCTTGTAACTCAACATTCTAAACAGATTTAAAAATAAATTCGCTTAATAAGCGTTTTTTGCATATCGATTGTGTTTAGTAATGATGACAAAAATACGTAATATGAATAATTTCAATCAAATGTTGTTTTAATAAACATATTTTTCCCTCAGCTTTAGAATAAAAATATTATCTTTATTTTAAAACTTAGTTTTTCGTAGTATTTCTTTGTTTCGTATTACATAGATTCACATAACATGTCAAATTTAGAAACTTATTACCATTTTTACAAATATTTTTCTTGTTTTACATATATATATATATAGTTCCTATCATTCATAATATTAATTGATGACATTGTGCTTTTGTAAAAGATTTATAATTTATGAATTATTTTCAATGTTTTCCATTGGTCGTTATTTATTATAGAGATTTAATTTTGAACATCCTGTATTCTAAATTTTTATACTTAAAGATGCTTTTTTTTTTCAATACTAAATAATGAAAAAATACTTTATAGTAAATACATTCATTATTTATATATTCTGTGTGGCAACACTGATCACATTAGGCGTCTGCTATTGCGCAAACAACTATTTTTTGTGAACATCAAGCCCAATCATCAATTCAATATTCGTTTGATTATAAGTTGCAATGGCTACTGTAATGTTAAAAGCCCCGCAAAATAAGAAGCGATCAATTCGCTTTCTATGCAAAAAATGCAATTGAATCTTGATCCAGAAATGATTAATAGCCTAAAGTGTGCAAAAAAAGACCGAAAAGCGACAAACAAAACCTATCAACAGGGCCGGATTTAGTTGAAAAGAGGCCCCAGGTTATTCCACATATAGGGCCCTTTCATCTCCCATTTTTAAGTTTGTAAATTACATAATAAAATACATCATTACTATGATCTATATCAATATGTTAAATGAAACATGTTGTGATGGGTACTAATCTTTATAAAAAATGTGGCATGGATAATAAATTAAAAAAAGTCGAGAACACTTGCATCAACTATTTTGTACCCGGACTCAAATTTTCCCTTAGAAGAATATCTGGCTTGTTTCCATACGTTTAGCTGACTTTGAAACGTAAAGATTCATGTGCTGGACTAATTGAAACCCCAGCTGCGAAATATTATGTATGGAATCTAAGAAGGCTTGTCCATCTACTATATATCAAAAATGTTTGCAACGCTGAAAGTTGAGACGAAATAATTATCAATATATGCATGCGCATGATATTTTTTTTTCTAATCCTTTGTTTATTTTTTATAAATAAACAACCTTTTAGAATACACCTAATATCTTACCAGATGATGTTGTGGTAAAATTGCTGACGTTAAAACACTTTGATTAAATTTTAAAGTTAATTTAAATCGTTTATGATTTTTAGAAATACGCACGTTTATTAGTAAAACAATAAAACCATAACATTTATTTAAACAACAAGATTTCAACCGTTTTATAATATATCAAATTTATTTTATCATAAAACAAACAGTTTTAAAAAGTATTTAATAAGTAGTATCTAAGAACAAAAAAATTATCTTGACATTTATCTCTGAAATTTTGATTATTAAGTACAAATCCCATAAAATTACTTTGTCTCAAGTTATGAAACATCCAAATTAGTAAAAGATACAGGTTACATTTATTTTTAATGTTTAGATGCTACAACATAATTTTCTCTTCGAATTAACTTATTCTACATATCATTTGTAGCAAATTATGTTTAAATGCTTTCATTGCCATATGATTAAATTGAAAATTTATACGATTGCTCAAATGAGAAATTGCCCATATCAAATGTTTCAAATAAACACAAATATATTAGACAAAGGGCACTAAAAGTATATCTCAAAGATTTAAAGATTAAGAAAACGAAAAAAAGGCAGCATAAATGTTAAATTTTGAAATATCGAAACAATTTTATCTCAAAAATATTCAGGCATTGGGGAGACCATAATAATTTATGAATACGAGTTTAAGTACAAAATTATCAATTCTAAAATCAAAATATGCTTGGAAAATATATGTAAGGACTATTATATATATGGGAAGGAATATTATGTATAAGGAATATTATATATATGGGAAAAGTTTTTTATATATATTTTGACTTATATATAAGTCAAAATACGATTAAAATTTGATTTATTTTTAAATACCCTATACTTATATTATATTTTTGAAACATTGGGAAAGACAAAATTGCATGGGAAAAATAACCTCGTAAAACATATGCATTTTTGAGGTTTAAATAATACAATCAAAACATATCCAACTTTTCTACATCAATTTGAATAACAAAAATGTTATTTTAAATTTTATTTACATTACCATTGAAAATATTCCTTGGGTTTTAAAACCTTTAAAAATATGCACTTAATAAAACACGATGAATATTCAGTCACCAATTTAGAAAAAAATTTTGGAAATGCAAATCAAATTTTACTTTAATATTCAAAACATCCATATTCCTTGACAGAAAATACTACACCATGTATTTTCAATAGCCGGTTTTATGCGGATATACCTGTACATTACTCATCTTCCTTTCGTTTACATACAGCTTTCTAGTTCTCTATGGATGCAAACAAATGCATGGGAATTATTGAATCAAACATCGAATACATTTTTCTCTAATTCAATCCCTACTTTATGCCTGTTCAAATGAAAAATAAATGCTGCAAAGTGAAGTGAAGTAGGAATAAATCCCATTTCGGCAGCAGAATTCTTCTCCGGAATTCAATTCTTCCTCTCTGCATATTTTTTATCTCGTAGGCACTCGACCTTAAAAACTTTCGTGCAGGATTACAGCATTGCTGTGAAAGAGCTCAGCGTTAGAAGAACTTTCTTTGCTTTGCTTACTTTTAGAAATGGAAAATATTTTTATTGTTATAAGTTAGTTTCATTTAATTCGTTCATAGAGATGGAAAATATTTTTGTTGTAATTTAGTTCATTTATTTCATTTATAGATATAGAGAATATTTTTATTGTCATAATTTAGTTCATTTAATTCCTTTACAGATATAGAAAATATTTTGTCATAATTTAGTTTATTTAATTCATTTATAGATATAAAAAATATTTTATTGTCATAATTTAGTTTATTTAATTCATCTATAGATATAGAATGCATTTTTGTCATAATTTAGTTTATTTAATTCATTTATAGATTTAGAAAATATTTTTATTGTCATGATTTAGTTTAGTTAATTCAGTCAGAGATAGAAAATATTTTTATTGTTATAATTTAGTTCACTATATTCATCCAGAGATGGAAAATATTTTATTGTTATAAATAAATAAGTTTCTTTTATTCATTCATAGAGATGGAAAATATTTATGTTATAATTCAGTTCATTTTATGCATTCATAGAGATGGAAAATATTTTTATTGTTATAATTCAATTCATCTGATTAATTCATAGAGATGGAAAATATTTTTATTATTGTCAATATTTAGTTCATTTGATTCATTCATAGAGATGAAAGTTATTATTGTATGCATATCCTAACGCAATTTTCTACTGCATCTTATGTATTCAGTTCATCGTAAATATTGTTCTGTATGATCAGTATTACGCAGTTTTAGGAAATGTTATAAAACATATACTTTGGTAAGTTTTAAAGAGAAAATAAAAATGTAATATTGAGAGAAATTCTTAAAGTTAGATGCTTTTACAAGCTAAATTTCATATTTATAATCAATTAAATAGCATTATTATAAAAACTGATATTGTGATAATATTTTCATACTTTATTTAAGGAAAATATAATTGATTATTCTTTTTTTTATTTTTAAATGTGTAAAAGATTACAATGTAATTGAATAAGAGAAAAAAAAAGACAGAATTGCACTTTTTAAGTTATATAAATAAAAAAAAAACAATATGCACAGTCAAAAATTCAACTGATAATGTTTTGTTGAGTACAGAAATCATATTGTTATATTATCTCCAAAAGAAAACACACAACCTTCATAAAGAAAATATCTATTACATTCAAAAATATTAATAAATGTGTAGTCAATTTCATTTATTTAATATATTAAAATTTATTTTTGTCAGAGAAAACTAATATCGTTTCCTTTTGATTGTATTGGGCTCATAAAAGTCATATAACAATATATATATATAAAAAGGAAGTCAATACTTCTATATAAAGAGGTAATACAGACAAAGAATCTTATAAAATTGCTAAAAACTATTTTTAAACTATCAAAACTATTTATAATCAATTTCATTTATTTAATGGATAGAAATATTTATTCTTATACTCTGAAATATAGCATGTCCTTTCAGTTTGAGACATGGGCATTTTTATAAGTTACTTATTGCATTCAATTAGTAAAAGCATATTGAAATGATTAAAATTGCAAAATTAAAAAAAAATTAAATTTTGACAGTATACTTCTTAAATATGAGCAGACCCTATTATAGCCTTGAGGAACAGAACACAAAATATAAATACGAAATTTATCTCTGTAGTAGATGTTATATAATTCAGCATTCGATGGTTCGGCACTTTCTATAAACCGGCACCGATGAAGCCATTCGCTTTCTACTTTTTCGTATGGATTCGGGTGTTGTTGACTTTGATTGCTTGGTCGCAGTTTTGCCCAGTATTTATCTAACGCTGGGCAAACAATTTGTCTTAATTATAATTATATTTAACTAGTTTTTCTTTTACGCTGTCTTTTTATCAATACAAGAATATTCAATTACATTAATGTTCCGTGTTTGAATTTAATTCCACTTGCTAGAATGATGAAATACTTTGTCGAATATATATTTATATCATTTATGCGGTTTCGGAATGTGCATAAACATGTTAAATATCCATTTTTTAATAATTTAAAGCTTTACCTAGAGTAATTTATTTTTAATATCTATTGTACATTAAACTATAGGGATATTCGATAATCCGACATGTCAGTGGTCTCGAACCTGTGGCATTAAAGAGCGTGTACTGTATTACAACGGCCTTATCATTCTCTTCCCATGACAAGCTGTAAAACTATAAAGCATGTAAACTGTAAAACATGACTATATTCAATATTTTGCACGTCATTAATGATAAAGTTTTTCGTTACATTCTCCTGGTATTTCAGGCAAACCATTTCTTGACAAATTTTAAAATTATTCAGTTTACGACGTTATTGCAATTTCATACTCTGTCTAGTTTAATTTATGCTCCATTAATCTTTCTTATTACAAAAATTAGTGAAGCGTGGATTATTGAACACATATTTCTCAATGTTCCAAGTTTCAGGATCATACCGATAATCCTTAACGATAAAAAACAAATTGACTCCAACATTCAATTTTTAAATAAAAAATATTTTTATAGCTCTCTATAATTTGAGAGGCTATTAATATCCTTATATATCGGCTATTTTTTAGCCAAATAAATATTTTGTTTAGGATTCTTTTCTGATTTTATGTTGATTTGCTGATTTGATTTTGCATTCTCACATAAACGAAGCCTGTGAGAATGCAAAACTTAACACAACACTTTAAACAATTCGGCATCTTCCGTAAATACTGTTACTGGGAAACAAGTAATATTGCTCGAGATAGTTTTCCTTTATTTGCCTAAGAAATTAATTTAATTATAACTCAAATTAATGCAAAAGGGCCTAAGGTATTATTCATTATTTGGCCAAGAAAGTAAAATAGGTTTGGTTTATAATTTTAATAAGCCACGACTATTATTTTCAAAAGTCTATTTTAAAAATATGAATGCAGAATTTTTTAAAATCTCCGCTTCGTGGTAAAATACTGGGTCCTAAAATATTTCCAAAGTGTCCTAAATCCAGCCATAATCGATGACAAACTAACGTATGATCGAATTACCATGTCATGCATAACATAAAAAATCGATCCATCCTTGATGGATAGCCATCATCTGACAACGATGATATTCAAAAGAATCAATTCCCAATCTAGCACTTAATTGGCGTTTTTTCCAAGATTCAAAATGTCATGGTCCATGCCAACCCTAATAAAAATATAGCTGTAATAATAATATATACAGAATAATAATAGATACATATTTTTTTAAAATTCTATTGAAAATTTAGCTCTAGAAATTATTTTAAACATCAACAAAACATAGACTAGTGTCACCAGAAGTAATTCGATAACATTTATTACCATCAAAATAAATTTTTAAAAGCAACATTTATCTTCACAAATCTATTATTTTTAAATATAAACTACTTCATTTAATATAATAGCCACTATATCATCAAACATATACTAAATTTCATTGAGGAATTAATTCTAAATAACCTTATCCATCGATCTTAACAACCTAGGAGAGATAATAAAACTAAAGAATTGCTAGTTCCACCGTGTTATTTGTCCTTCAAAGATAATCCAGCAACATTTCCCCAGAGTATCCGATACGAAATCCTTCACTAATGTCCTGCTTTTATCCCTTTCATCAGGATAGAGGACATCACTCATTAGGATCGAGAACTTAAAAAAAAAAGATAGAGGAATCAACTTTTAAGACCTTCAGGTAAAGGTCTTTTGTTTCTGGCACATACATTTTTCTTTCTTTGCGATAAATGTTCAAGCTGTAAGCTTTGAAGTTTGTTTACTATCTTCTTAAAGGTCTGTTAAATAACCTATTGTTTTTAAAGATTATATTTCTTCCATTGACGTTAATTGATGAAGTAGAAATAGATTATTTGTAACAAAGTTTATTATATTTACTTTTGGTTAAATAAATTGTTTTCTTTTAAATGCCGTTTGTTGTAAAAATATTTTAAAAAAGGAACTAAAATTTGAATTAAAATTGTTGTTAAAAAAGTTACATCGATTTTTTGAGGAAATTTAATTTCCTATATTTAAGTTCTTAAGTGACATTAATTAATAAAATATTGAGCAATGTTTTAAATGACATTCTTCTATCTGCTATCTTCATCATGTATGCCGGATGTATAAAAGATGCCATGCATTCAGTCTATCTACCACTATGCTTTGACGGCTAAGGCAGGAAGCTAAAAAACCCGCTATTATCTCAGTCATACCCATGAAAGGCATATTTGGATGGGGCAGCATAAAAAGAACTTCAAAAAAATATCCAGCATTTATATTATTTATTTATATATAAGCATAAATAAAAAAAATTCAAAGATGCACTGTGACATTCAGTTATATAAAGACGTTTTTGATCCGATTGTTCGCCCTTACCCAAGTGGAATTGGCGACTTCTTGATCCTGTAAGACAATAATTCTAGATGACACTGAGCTCGATTGGTGGAGATTTATCTTCATGAAGAAACTATTGCAAGAATGTTTTTTACCACCCTATTTTTGGACAAAAACCTATGATATGTATTGTAGACGACAAACCGTTTCTGCAGTCCTTCAGGATCTTCTAAGAATCTTTGATATAATAATGGGATTTGCTATCGTGCCTGCATATACGAACAGTGAACACATTATATATTGAAGCTTATCACAAATTAATATCAAATATATAAAATGGAAATATACCGAAAAGCAAAATATATTAAATACAGAAAATAGGCCTGTATTTTTTTTTTTTTTTTTTTTGGTCCAATTTGCGAAGCAATATTTTAATAGTGTTCATATGTCAAATGTTGTTAAAGTACGATAAATAAAGATTTTTCGCAATCATAATTTTTTTTTTATTTCCTTTCAGTTTGGAAAACACTGTAATTTATCAGAATTGTCTAAAAGTTAAATAAGTTTAAGATCACAAATTCAAACACTAGCAGTTACAACAATTTAGGAGACAATGCTTTTTCTTTTATCCTCTAGAAAGACAAAGAATAAAAATAAAAGACAGAAACTTTTCAAAAACGTATAGAATGAGTATCACAGGAACAAGCAATAAATGTATAGTTCGAAATGCTCCGTCTTTCTTTATATTTAAAGGGCTTAAAGTTTTTAAAAAGAAATAGAAACAAGCAAAGATATATATATATATATATTATATGAGAGCGAATTCCGACAGATGACATCATGGGCCACTAGCAAGGAGATTGAAATTTCTGCTTGAAAAATCCGGTTTTCCATTTCGAAATATAAAATTGGATTTACCCTGACGAAGAATCTCTTTCATTGAGTTTGTCTTATCTGTTACGTTGGAGAGGGTCCGTTAAAGCGTGACCTATCGCCAAACACTGAGAGGGTCCCGCGGCCCTTTTATGCAGGTGCCACGTAGGGAAAAACTGCCTGGAAAAACTTGAAATTCTTGTAAAAAAAAAGGAGACTACATTTTTTTATATTCAACCCTAGAGGAACGTTTCCTTTTTTTCTGAAAAATGTAATTTTAAGTTAGTATTAGTGCCATATGGATCGATAAATGTGAAGTTTCAGAAATAGATTGCAGTTTTTAAAAGCGGGGTCATCTGCATATTTATGAGGAAATCAAGATATTTATGAATTTTTTTGCATAATTTTAACCTATAAAATGTATTTTAGGAAACATAAAAATGAAATAAATACCAATAATCTTCTCGCTTTACACACAATCCTTGTATTTATTCATTTAATCAAGTGGTTAATGGAATAAAATTCTAGCTAATGATGTTCAATTTCCAAAAAAACATTTTCCCTCAAAAATAATTTTAGAACGCCATTTATTATAAATAAAAAGCAATATTTTTAATTTTGTATCCAGTGCCGAGCAGTTATTTTGTATTGGAAGTACACAAAAATAAATTGTAGAACTTATGACAACTTGTTAACAACTTGTTTCTACATAAAATATTTCCTCTACACATTCATCTTAAAATACCAGCTAAATAAAATTTTTTCCTCTACATTCATCTTAAAATACCAGCTAAATAAAATTTTTCCTCTACACATTCATCTTAAAATATCCATCTACATAAAATTTTCATCTACACATTCATCTTAAAATACCATCTACATAAAATATTCATCTACACATTCATCTTAAAATACCATCTACATAAAATATTCATCTACACATTCATCTTAAAATACCATCTACATAAAATTTCCATTTACACATTCATCTTAAAATACCATCTACATAAAATTTTCATCTACACATTCATCTTAAAATACCATCTACATAAAATTTTCATCTACACGTTCATCTTAAAATACCATCTACATAAAATTTTCATCTACACATTCATCTTAAAAATACCATCTACATAAAATTTTCATCTACACATTCATCTTAAAATACCATCTACATAAAATTTTCATCTACACATTCATCTTAAAATACCATCTACATAAAATTTTCATCTACACATTCATCTTAAAATATCATTTGCATAAAACTGAAAATAATACAACATACCATGGTTTTATTTTACAAAAATGAAACGACACAGCACAACAAAACTTCTTTTTAGAAAACAGGTATGCTTAATGGGCGAGAAAAATAAAAATTTTGATAAACTTAGGAAGTTAGCAAGAAAAGATACATCATCACTTTGCCAAATCTTTGTCGACAAAGGGTCATAAAACGATGAGAGACGTTATGGAAGAGAGAAGGACTAAAAATAAACCCCCTTCCTCTTCCAAAAGCAATTCCAATTACCACATTTTCCCACTGCCACACTTTCCATTGAGTACACAAACCTCCTCGAAGAGAATAAAAAAAAAAAAAAAAATCTGCTTCATCAGCTTCTACCTTCCGCTTTGGGACTGCACAAAAAAGAAGAACTAAAACGAAGAAGCAAGAGGCTAATAGAATAATCTTGTAAAAGTAAAATCCAGGCATGTTCTGTGCCATGTCCTGTGATTATTACAGCCTTAGGCGCGCCTAAAGTGTTCGATTTATGGATGTAATCCGGACGCACAAAGGATTAATACATGCACTTCTTGTTCTCTCGGTTCCTTGCACTTTTTTGTTGTATTAGCAGTTAACACATCGCTTATCTTCTTTTTATGCCCAGGAAGTGACAGTCGCCTCCTATCGGTAATCACATTAGAAACTAGTGATCAGAAAGAAAAAAATATCTTTTCCATAACGTGCTATGTCAACAAAAGAAAAGACGACAGAAGGGAAATGTTTCTGTACCAGTTTCTTATGTTACTATTAGTAATGCGAGTTCTTTATTCTTTTTATTGACGATAAAACACCGCATAAACTTGTTTTGAATAAAATATCGGGCAAATTGATATTTTTGCATTCTTTGCAAATTGTTTGATGTGTCTAAAATGATTATGTAATATTCGAGGATCAATTTTTATCACCATAAAATATAATCATATATTTGAAAAAAATTATGTATGGTATATATCTCTTGCTTTTACATAACTATCATTTTTTATGATATTAATTAATCTTTTTTCCCAAATAAAATAAATAATTAAATACATATTTAATGTACAAACATTTTTAGACATGACTATAAAAAAATCGATAAATAGAAATCCTTTTAACTAATCATTTTGTGTTTAGTAACTAGAAAAATCTAATAAAATGCTGATGCCCTTAATCTATTAATGTAATGTTGCGTATAAAACTCATTATTTGCTTTTTTATTTAATTATTTATATTTATGCATATAAAATTATGTGAATGTTAGATAATTTTCGAAGTTCTTTTGTGCTGCTCGTGGTTGAGTTATAAGAAGTACCTGCTTCGAATGGCCTTCACAATCATGTCCGTCCTTGATTTATATCAAATCTTGGCAGACATATGGCTATGTTTACGTATTTAACCTGGCTGCTTATATAAAAACACTGAATCTCTTCTATTAGATCTATGTTAAGCACACTTTATGAAATATGCTAAGAGCAGAATTTTAATAAGTTCATTAAACTGTGATGTCACTATGTATTCAAAATAAACCTTCTATTTTATTAATATATATATATATATATATATAATATACACTATGTGGAAGAAAGTGACGGGACACTATAACGCCATAAACCCATATTTATTAAAATTAATAGGAGGTAGGGCCTCCTTTGGCTGCGATCACAGCTGCAACCCTTCTGGGCATGCTTTCCACTCAAATTATCCATAGTGGCAAGAGGAATTTCCTTCCAAATGTTTAATAGGAAGTTCCATAGTTCAGGCTTGCTTTTTGGGGAGTGGGGTGCCGGCCCTCAACCGACGGTCCAATTCGTCCCAGAGATGTTCAATTGGGTTAAGATCAGGGCTCTGCGCCGGCCACTCCATGCGTTTAACGTTATTGTTCACATACCAATCAAGTGTCCTCCTTGCAACATGGCATGTTGCGTTGTCGTCTTGATACCAGCAACGTACGTTGCCCACAAGGTAGGAAGGATCTGATTGTCGAGAATATCACAGTATCTATCGGCATTCATCACACCATCAATCTTCACCAGCCCCATACCAGGAGAAACAGGCCCATACCATCAATCCTCCTCCACCAAACTTTACTGTTGGGACGACACACTCGGGCAAAAGGAGTTCTCCTGGTAAACGCAATACCCAAACACGTCCATCGGAACGGAAAAGGGTAAATCGTGACTCGTCACTCCAAAGGACGCGTTTCCAGTCATCCAGAGTCAAGTACGGTGGTCTTTGGCCCATCGAAGGCGCGCTTTCTTGTTGGTTTTCGTAAACAAAGACTTATGGGCCGCCGAACGTCGAGTGTAACCTAACTTATGGGCCTCGATAAAAAGAGTCTTGGTCGAAACGGCCACACCTGTGGCTTGTCTAAACTCATTAGCGATGTTATCCATGGATGTTTGACGGTTACTTCGAATCTCCCTGTCGAGCACCCGCCGGTTCCTGCTGGTGAGAACTGTAGGTCGTCCACTTCGGGGTTTGTTCTGACAGTGTCCCTCAGTCTTGTGGCGACACACAACACGTGCTACAGTTGATTTTGAGCAGTTATGGAGACGGGATATCTCCCTAATTGACACCTTGGCAAGATGCAATCCAACCAACACACCTTTCTCGAACTCAGACAACTCTTCCCGTGGCGGCATCTTGACAAAAAACAACTCTAGTCGACTCCACAGAGTATTTATAGGATATGGCTGACACGCGATACCTATTATTGCGCATGTGTCAGCTGTATTGTCGATTTTTCTACTTTTCGAGGGGTGTCCCGTCACTTTCTTCCAGATAGTATATATATATATATATATATATATATATATATATATATATATATATATATATATATTAATGAACAATGGTTTCGATTTGTGCGCATCTTAGCAAGGCTCCAATCCTTCCCGCAAAGAGTATTGCAATCTTTACTATCAGAAATTAAGTAATGGTGATATCAATGGATACAAGTCCCTCATATTAATACTTGGGGACAAGATTGCACTCGATTAATATAAATTAATTGTTAATAATTTATATTATAATTTTTTATCAATTATTATTAATATATCATTATATTAGTCATTCATATAATAATGATTAATAATTTATATCAAACATTGTTTAAAATTAAATATATTCATTAATGTATTATATCCCTTTTTTAATTTTTATAATAAGAATCTTTAAAATTAACTATTATGTTATTTAGTATAATTAAATAAAATAAAATATTTAACTAAAATACAAAGTATGTTATCTCAAAATAAAACCGTAAAAAATTTACTTAACATTATTTTTAAACTCCTATTAAACATCGTTCGCACCACAGGCTTCAGGTTCGAATTCTAGTGATGGCATGGATGTTTGTTAGTGGT
Organism: Caerostris extrusa; assembly: GCA_021605095.1. NCBI lineage: Eukaryota > Metazoa > Arthropoda > Arachnida > Araneae > Araneidae > Caerostris > Caerostris extrusa. The sequence goes on from BPLR01012561.1 coordinate 34,452, forward strand.
TCGGAATCCACATTAAACTGTAGGTACAAGTTTAATTAGCCCAAAGGGTGCATAAAATTACTGTAGAGCGACAAAACAAACCTATTGAACATTTCGATTGGATGTAGAACTAAAAGTAAATAATTTTCTACTATAAACACCACTATTTCTATTTTTATCCTAAAATTTTAAAAGCAAAAAAATTGTTTCAATTAAAAATATTTTTTTTTTATTACTATGTGTAAAAAAATTATACTTATTTGTTTTTCTATCAAATATCTCTATGTATATGATATAGCTTTTTAATATACAATATATTTTATAATATATTTCTTAATACCAAATGGTTTCCAATGAATTGGCAGAAATATAAATTTGGTTAAAAAAGAATAAACAAAGCACAATTATGTCTGCTGCTTTAGACTAATATTTCTATATACGAAACAGCATTCGCACATATTTGTGAATATATGCACAAATTTTATAAAAATATTGTATATAAAAATATTGTGAACTTTCATTCCTGCAAATTTTAATGTATCATTTTGCAAAAACTCTATCTCCATTGTTTAGCACATTTTTAAAACAGAACATATTTTTGGAAATGAATTTTGTAGCGATAAAAAAAATTACGCAGATAGAAATCCTGTATTTATGCTTGTGTATTAATGACAAAAAATATGATCTTGTGAACTATAAAAAAATATTTAAATATAAATAAATAAATAATAATATAAATATTTAATTACCATTTTATATAGATAGAAAACTCAAATTGCATCATGTTTCAATCTTAAAACTCAAATTCTTTCAAAAATATTACTAATTAAATTTTTACATTAAAATAAACGTATAATTAGACGGACCACGGTCTATTCATTTCTGCTCAAAATTAAGCTTTTCTGAATGGAGGCACGATCTGAGCACATGCCTTTAATATGCAAGACAGTTAGATATATAATTCAGCATAAGTCCAATTCACTAATATATTAGATAGATTTCGGTTCCCATCTTAATTACTTTTCCTCTGATAAGATGGGCTCTCGGGTAATCTATACTTTCTCTTTTCGTATTAATTTCATATACTTAGTGATGTTCCTAAATCGGATTTTCTCTCAGTTTCTGTCCAACAGTGACTTCTGAATCGTCAGGGATAACAAGATTACTGAAGTTATATTTGGTTGTCTAGCCTGTTTAGCCAATTTAACAATTATGTTGTCCATAACGATATTAACATATATATATTGAAATAAATTAGATAAATAAATAAAACTACAGAATTTGGATAATTAAACACAAAATTCATAAATTATTCTAACAATTTGGATGAGTATACTCACTTATTAAAAATTCAATAAATATTACATTTAAATATGTTTATGTGGGTAAGTAATATCGATCATATTTTAATATAAACAAAATAAAAAATATATTTTATTTATTTCCAATATATTTCTTTTTCGCAAAAGCATCCTATCATTTTTTGAATAACGTAACCTTTGTTCCATTTTTGTATTAGCTTATCTTAATTTAAATGCTTTCGATTTTACTCTCATTTCATTTGTGTTAGCTTATCTCAATTTTTATGCTTTCGATTTTACGCAATTAATTTGTGTTAGCTGATCTTAATTTTAATGCTTTCGTTTATCATATAAAAATCGCATTGAAGCTATGTATTTGGATATCGGAAAGTATATCATACCAGTCGTCAAAGAAATAACAAAGACTAGGATAACTGACAAAGACTAGGGTAGGTGCGCCCTGTGGTATTCCATAGAAATATATACCATGTTATAAAAATAAATATATCTACTCTTTTTCTTCTCAGTTTTTTCACTCAAAGGTAGCTTTCATTACAAACAACTAGCCTCTCTAATTTGCTTTTTTTTCTCCTCTATTCATGAAAAAAAGTCGTCAAACAGCAGTGATGCGCCAAAGAAGATTTTCGGAAAACTAAGAGAGGTAACTTCCATGGTCGGATACTAGGTGTTTTATTGTTTATATGATTTTCAATGTTAAAAAACATCTTTTGCTGCCTCTGAGACTGACGTCTGACTATCTGAATATAAAAGGTGAAGCGTTAATAGCAGATGCATTATCCCCTGTTCCCCTCCTCAATGTTTTCAAGTTTCAAGACAGGAGCAAATGGCAGCTGTGCTGCCAATATGCTTCGGAACATTCAAACTGCTGCTGCGGATGCTTATTTGTCAGAAATTTGCATATAGTACGCCAACAATTATTTGTAGGTTTTTAAATGCGCCTGACTACAAAAAAAAAAAAATTTAAGAACCATTGGACTAGGGTTTTGGTCTACTATTGGTGACAACTAAAGTGAAACCAAAATTGGCACAAAAATACCACACAGTTTATTTTGATATTGCTTTGTTTTATAAAAGCAGAAATTCTTAAAATCCCTAAGGACTTTTGTTTTCGTAAATCGGTGAACATTTTATCCATACAATATACTGTAAAAGTAAGAAGGTAAGCTTGATAATTAATGGAATATGAAAAACATGTTTTCTTGTTGTTGTTTTTAAATTAAGATATGTACAAAATACGATCTATTATGCCTAAAAAACACGGCACTGCCATGATTTCAGCCAAGTATCCAAATTTCGTAAAGCAGTGAATGCAACACCATCAATGGATTAGAACCTGGCCATCTTGCACGTTTGCCTAAAATAATAGTGTGCCTGGAGTTGAGATGTCTCTTCATAATTTCAGGAATAAGGGGATGAATTTGCAGCATAGCAATTTTAAACCAACACTTCAAAGGAGAGCCCTCGGAGTGTTTTCAACCTTATTCCCTCCTCCTGAGTCCAACATGCCAGCCTGCAGATTTAACACTATAACCGGTATAGTTCCTGAAACTTTCGGTTAGTTATCAGTTGCCGAGTTTTTGAGCCAAGCTTTGAAATTCAGTTCACTTTCCAACAGGCTAATTAATACCAAATTGGCTAATTAGTATCTTGTCAAATGATTACCTTGCGCTATGTCAAGCAAATTATTTTTTTACATTATATTTTTAATTTAAATATTTTTCTAGCAATATAAATTTGAACCCCATCCATGCCCATGCTAATTGTTCCACTAGTAAGAACATATTATATTACAAACATTAAAAATAGAAAATATACTTAAAATTACAATACACAGACTATTCGTTTAATTTACTAACAATAACACGTGAATATTAATATGAGTATAAAATAAACAGAACACTATCTCCATACCCATGCTATGCTAATCATGGATATGGAAATATCTCCCATAAATATCCATGCTAATTGAGCCACGAGTAGGAATATAGTATATGACAAACATTAAAAAATAGGAAATATACTTAAAATTTCATTACACAGACTATTCATTTAATTTACTAATAACAACACGTCAATATTAATATGCGAGTATAAAATGAGCAGAACACTATTTCTTGAAATATATTCATTTATAAATTCTTGCCTAGTTCAACGTTTGTTTATTAAACCATCAACATGTTGTTATTCGGAAACAGCGATTGTACGTTAAGTGCAACTGTTCGGCGACAGCTGTTTCCCAATAGTAAGACACACAGAGGCTAATGTTAACCCTAATACACCATAATCAGAACGACAGACGGAACTGACAGCAATGGTCATTTGCGCAGCAATATCCTGTACAGGATGAAATGTGTAAATAATGGAACGTTTTCGATTATTCAAGGGAACGTTTCGAGTTTCTGTTCCATATTTATTGGAACTCGCCCACATGACAGTTGATTTTTAAATTATCATCTAAGAGGACGATATAAAAATTAAAAAATATATTTATATATATATATATATATATATATATATATATATATGAAAGAATAGATAAATTTCATTCAAAAATCATTAATTATCATGAAATATTTAAATAAATGTGGCTGAACATATGCAAATTCTTATTAAAGTTATATCATATAATGCGGGGGAAAAAAAAAATTCTCGATTTTTTAGTAAACAATTGTCTTTTCTATGTTAAATTTTACAAGATTAGTATTATAGCGAAGCACCAGCATAAAGACAATATTTTTATAATATATTCACACTATTTTATAAATTTTATAATTGAATACAGAAGATTAAATTTTCATTGGTGGAATACAGTTTAGATGCCGCCCCCTCACACTGTTGAAAATAACTGCAGTGCTTAAACACATTATTTCTACGCCCTTAAACATTCATATTTCCATCCATTATCCATATAAAGATTTAGCATTCATGGATATTAGATAATATATCCATTATCCATTATATAAAGTCTTGATTTTTATATCAAAACCTTTTTTTCCTTAAATAACAATATGCTGTTTAATATAGACAAATAAGTATACTTTCAATCAGAATTATGAATAAAAAACTGTCAAATATTTTTTTATTTGCATGGCTAGAATTAGAGCAATATTTCGTTTTGTTTTTATTATTGACATAAAATATTTACAGGATAATCAAATGTACTACACAATTAAGGATAGGCTTCCACTGCAAACTAAAAACTCACGTTGTAAAACGCCAGCCAATCGGAAGTCACAGTGCGTGAAAACAATCAAGCTTTCCACTTAAACATTAATAAATAAACATTGAAAATAAATCAGCCACAAAGAAAAACATTTAAACATTTTATCGATAAAGAAATGGCTAGAATTCAAGTAATATTTCGTTTTTGTCTATTATTGGCTTATAAAATATATACAAGATAATCAAATATTCCCCTGCGATAAAGGTAGGTTTCCACCGCAAACTAAAAACCCATGTTGTAAAATGCCCTCTAATCGGAAGCCAAGAAGGGTAAAAAAATCAAGCTTCCCACTTAAACATTGAAGATCGATAATAAAAAATATACGCACAAACCAATAGACATACAAAATCTTAAAGATTCTAATATATCAGAACCTTACTAAACTATGCTACATAAAATATAATGAAAAAGCAAAATTTCGCTCCATATCATTCCTTAACCTAATTTTAAATTAATGTATTTATAATAATAAAAATTGCTAAAAGATTCTTCATATGAAATGTTTAAGAAAAAACCCAGCATTCCTATTATAGCCAAGATATCTTTACTAATTAAAGTTCCACATGGCTTCTCCTCTTTCAGTCAGTCCATCGGTCTTTCATTAAGACGAAGAGTCCCGCTGTGGGGATTCAAGAACAAGATTAAAAGGATCATGGATATGTGTCCTCACGTGGGACGCCAAGGACAACAAACTCTCATCCAATTAAGGATGGGGAATATTCGGGACAATCCAAGCGGAGGACAACGTTGCTAGGATAATTACCGCAACACTTGGAGCGTTTAAAGCGTCTCCATCAAAAGGCTCGGTTATACATTTATTCGCAAAGAAAACCTTTAATACCAGAAATATATTTTAATTTTTAAGTTGATATGTGCGATAAATTTAGATCCATCGAAACAAAAGTTTCATTTGGGAAGTTCAGCTTTTGCTTAATGCTTATTGAGCTTCTCTGTATTTGTTCATTCATGAGTAAACTTTAAGAAGCGATTTGAATTAGAAATGATTACATTTGTCAAGGCTGATTGTTAATAAAATTTCTTAACGATAATAAATATTGTTTGAAGATTATTTTAATGAATCCCACTACAAGTTTTTAAGATGTTGTAATCTTCAAATGTTTCTCCCAAAAGTATCATTGTCAACTTTTTAACGTCTGAATCATTTTAATATGGCACGTTTAAAATAATGTTTATAGAATATAGATTACTTTGGAAAATAGTACCAATTTATTTTAATTAAAAGTTACCTTTAATAATTGAGTATCAGGTCACACATTTCCCATATAAATTTCAGCTTACTGGCATCTTTTTATCATATAGCAATAAAATAAAGCGTGTACAGGTTTTTGAGTTTGTAGTAAAGTGCTCACCATGCGACGGATGTATGCTAGGATAATTATCACAACACTTGGAGCGTTTAAAAATATTGTAAAATGCCACGTTGTAAACTGCAAACCAATCGGAAGCCTCATTGGGTAAAAAAAATCAGTATTCCTATTTAAACACTAATAAATAAACTCTAATAATAAATCTGCCATAAAAATTTCAATTAGCATTTTATTGATAAAGAAATGGCTAGAATAGAAGTAATATTTCGTTTTGGTTTATTATTGCCTAATAAGATATTTACAGGACAATCAAACGTATTATACGATAAAAATAGGCTTCCACTGCAAACTAGAAATCCACTTTGTAAAATGTTAGCCAATCGGAAGCCACAGTGGATAAAAAATCAAGCTTCCTACTTAAACACTGAAGATCGATTTTAAAAATATACACACATATCAACAATCAAAAATCTTAAAAATTCTATTATATCAGTACTATACAACTTAAAAATATAATGAAAAAAGCAAAATGTAGCTTAATATCATACATTAATTAATTTTAATTTTTAATTTTTGTTTGCAATTTTTATTAATATATTTATAATAATAAAAATTGCTAAAATATTCTTCATATGAAATGTTTAAGAAAAAAAACAGCATTCCTATTATAGCTAAGATATCTTTACTAATTTAAGTTCCGCATGACTTCTCCTCTTTCAGTCAGCCCATCGTTCTTTCATTAGGACGGGGACTCCCGCTGTGGGGATTCAAGAACAAGATTAAAAGGATCATGGATATGTGTCCTCACGTGGGACGCCGAGGACAACAAACTCTCATCCAATTATGGACGGGAAATATTCAGGACAATCCAAGCGGAGGACAACGTTGCTAGGAATAATTACCGCAACACTTGGAGCGTTTAAAAGCGTCACCATCCAAAAGGCTCGGCTATACATTTATTCTCACAGAAAACCTCTAATACCAGAAATGGATTTTAATTTTTAAGTTGATATGTGCGATAAATTTAGATCCATCGAAAGCATAGTTTCATTTGGGGAATTTCGGCTTTTGATTAATGCTATTGAGCTTCTCTGTATTTGTTCATTCATGAGTAAACGTTGAGAAGCGATTTGAATTAGAAATGATTACATTTGTTAAAAGCAGTATCTGCATTTCTTAATGCTGATTGTAAGAATTTGTGGGCAGAATAAGATTTCTTAATCATAATAAATATTATTTTAAGATTGTTTTAATGAATCCCACTACAAGTTTTCAAAATGATGTAATCGTCAGATGCTTCTTCCAAAAGTACCACGGCCAACTTTTTAATTTTTGAATAAATAAATAATAAGTTCAAAATAATATTTAATGAATCTATATTACTTTGGAAACTACCAATTTATTTTAAGTAAATGTCATTCTTAGAAACTGAGTATCATGTAAATATTTTCTATATGATTTTCAGTTTATTGACAAGTTCTTACCAAATAGAATAATAATATATATCATTTATGTATTTTAATGAAACCCACTACAAGTTTTCAAGATGTTTTAATCTTGAAATGTTTCTTCAAAAGTATCACTGCCAACTTTTTTAATTTTTGAGTCCTTTTAATATGACTTTAAAATAATATGTACATAATATAGATTATTTTAGAACCTAGTATCAATTCATTTTAATTAAAATTCATGCTTAGTAATTGAGTAGCAGGTCACACATTTTCTATATGTTATTCAGTTTATTGGTAAGTTTCTACCATATAGAATAATAATATAATAATATCTATTATTTGAAGTGTATTTTAATGAATCCCATTACAAGTTTTCAAGATGTTGTAGTCTTCAAATGTTTCTTCCAAAAGTATCACTGCCAACGGTTTAATTTTTGAGTCATTTCAATATGACACGTTCAAAATAATGTTTAAAGAATCTTTGGAAACTACCAATTTATTTTAACTGAACGTCATCCTTAGAAACTGAATGTGAAGTCACACATTTTCAATATTATTTTCAACTTACTGGCATGTTTTTACCACATAGCAATAAAAGAAAGCATGTATAGGGTTGCTAGTTTGAAGCCAAATGCTCACCATGCGACGAATGTATACTAGGATAATTACCGCAACTCTTAGAGTTTAAAAGTGTCTCCATTCAAAAGGCTCGGTTTTGCATTTATTCCCACAGAAAACCTTTAATACCAGAAATGTATTTAAAATTTTTAAGTTGATATGTGCTATAAATTTAGATCCATCGAAAGCAAAGCTTCATTTGGGGAATTTCAGCTTTTGCTTAATGCTATTGAGCTTCTCTGAAATGTTCCTTCCTGAGAAAACGTTATGAAGTTATTTGAATTAGAAATGATTGCATTTGTCAATGCCAATTGTTAGAATTTGCGCGCAAAATAAGATTTCTTAACGATAATAAATATTATTTGAAGATTATTTTAACGAATCCCACTGCAAGTTTTCAAGATGTTGTAATCTTCAGATGTTTCTTCCAAAAGTATCACTACAAACTTTTTAATTTTCAGTCATTTCAATATGGCTTTAAAATAATATGTATATAATATAGATTACTTTGGAAACTAGTACCAATTCATTTTAAATAAAAGTCATGATTAGTAATTGAGCATCAATTAACACACTTTCTATATGATATTCAGTTTACTGTCAAGTTCTTACCATATAGAATAATAATAATATATTGTTTGAAGTGTATTTTAATGAAGCCCACTACAAGTTTTCAAGATGTAATCCTCAGATGTTTCTTCAAAAGTATTACTGTCAAATTTTAATTTTTGTATAATTTTAACATGACAAGTTTAAAATAATATTTAAAGAATATACATTAATTTGGAAACTAGTACCAATTTATTTTAATTTAAAGTGAAGCTTTGTAATTGAGTATCAGGTCACACATTATCAGTATGATTTTCAGCTTACTAGCGCGTTCTTACAATATAGTAATAAAAAGAAAATGCGTATATTGCCAGCTTATAGTAAAATGCTTATTATGTAATTAGTGTATAACATACTTCATCAACCTGGTTAGTATTATCCCATTTCTTTATATAGAAATAATAATATTGTCGGTTTAATTGCTGACGTTGGACTACAAAGAAGTGATTAAATATGTCTCTGTTTATGGTGGTATAAAAACCATTTGAAAAAAAAAAAGAGAAAGAATAATTTTCATAAAAAGTAGAAATTTGTTATATAAAATGTTTCAAAAGAAATTTTATTGAGTATACACAATCCATACACCATTTTCAAGTTTTTAATTTTTAAAGTTAAATATAATTAAAGTTTAAAATTAAAATTTAATATTCAAGTTTTTAATTTTAAAATAAAATTTTAAAAATTTTCTTTAATTAATTTAAAAAAAAATAAGTTAAAATTTTTTTTTTTTTTTAAGTGTTTTATTCCTTTTTATACCGTATAAATAAATAAAATTATTTTTAATAATCATAAGTTTTAATTATATATAATAAATTGACGATTCTTACATATTAATTAGTAAAATACACCTTTAATTATACTTCATTATTTTTTATGAAGCACAATTTATTTATAAGTAATTGCTTATTTTTATTTATAAATATTAATACGAAACATATGCATCTTTCTGTGAAATTATGGAGAAAAGTAGCCAAGTAGTGATACAGAGCCAATTGTAGTACGAAAAGGACATGAGATGTTGGCCTCAATATTCTGTTCCTTCCAAATAAGGAGCGCTCTCTATTTTATTACAATCCAATGGTTCTACTCTATTGGCTGACAACTCCCGTCGAAACTCTTGTCTTCTTCTATTAGTATTGAAACGGTTTTCCACGAACATAATATAATACATATATTTTAAATGTTTACCAACACAAATTTAACATGACAAGTGCAATAAATTTAGGTTTATCGGAAATACTATCGAGTTCAATATGGAGAATTTCAACTTTTCTTGACACTTAAGGTTATAAGAAATTGTTTACTTTTATACATATGAAAATTCCAATTATAATATAAAAATGATTTTTAAAAATTCTTAGAGTGTCAAACAATGTTGGCTGGCGTGTGTCAAGTTCGATCGTCACAAGGTAAAAGTTATAAAGTTATTGTTTGGTATTTTACTACTGTGTCCAAAAAGTAAGACCGATTTTCCATTTAAAATTCCCGGGGCTTATGGGATTTCAATTAATTAATTTTGTTTTGTTTTTAGGTTGCTGGCACTGTCCTTGATATCTGTATAAAATTTGACGTCAAAATATTCAGTAGTGTTTGAGTTACGCTTGGCTTTGTGAGACGCTAAAAGTGATTCTGGCGATTTTTGAAACGTCTGAATTAATTAAGCAATGAATTTTGGTTGCGGAAACGTGTAGAATGTTGCAGAAGGCATACGGTGAGCATTCCTATATCGGAAAGAAATGTTTAAAACGGGTATAAACAGTTCAACAAAGAAGGCAGAGAACGCGTTGAAGACGAAGAGCCCTCTGATCGACCATCAACCTCAACCAACGAAGCTCACATGCAAAAAAAGATTTGGTGCTTGCAAACCATCGATTTACAATTAGAGACCGTTTTGAGACGATTGAAGTGATTCAACGTGAATCGGCGCGCGCTTTGAAGGCCATCCCAGCCGATGACTTTTTAGCATGCATTGAGAATTGGGGAAAAAGTTGGTATAAGTGCATTGTGTCCGGAGGGGATTACTTTGAAGGCGATGAAATAAATTTGGAGGAATAAATATAGATTTTTTGAAAAAAAAAATAATTGGTCTTACTTTTGGACACAGTAGTATATTAGTATATTGTTAAATGGCAAGTAAAGAAATTTCAGTACATTATTTTTATTTGAGCGTGGTAGCATTATAAAAACAATCTTTCGGAATTTTCTTAAAAATTTCCTGTATTAGTTGTAAAAACTTGCTTCATACTGGAATAGAGCGTTGAAAAAATAATAAATGAAGTCATTATAAAACAAATTATTGCAAGTTCAAGTTGCAGCTAACCGACGTGACATTTAGCCCGAGTTGTGTTTTGAATATAAAATAGGTAATATATCTAGTAGATATTTATGCAACTAGTTATTAATGAATTTGTCCGGTTTTTTTCTTCTTTATTGCTAGTAGATAGAATAAAATTTAATTACAAAAAAAAAGGAACAAATGAAAATTATCTTGGTGACAATAAACCACATCATAGAATTTCTGGATAATATATCTGGCAACCAAAACGGCCATTTCATTTATTACTCCATTAAATATATAAATTGTGCTACTTTAAATTAAGTAAGCCCATAATCACCCATGGATCAGTAAGATAATAAATATAAGATAAAACGTTGTCTTTGATTATGATGATTGAGTTAAATGAATACGTAGATTAACTAAGATGAATGATAATGGTGAAAGGGTTAAGAGTGTAATTTAGGGCCTGCCAAAAAAATAATGAACTGTTTTGGGATTTTTTAATAATTCTTTTTCTGAAAATATAATAATAAAAGGCAAATGAATGAACATTTTTTAAATGGCTCTTTTAAATATTATTATTTGTGGAAAAATGTTACTTTACGTAATCATAGGTGTCATACAAACTTTAAGGTAATTAAAAATAAAATTTCATTCAAAATTATAGCATGGTTTCTCAAAATGATTCAGAAAAATTCACTTGGAAATAAATTGCTCAGTCGAAAGAGGAATTATAATAGTCTCAATTAAATAAAATGTTTGTTTCTTATAATAATTTTTCTTATAATATATATTAGTAGTAGTAATATTATCCTTAGTATTTTTAGTAGTATTCTTAGTAATAGTAATAGTATCCTTAGTATTTTTAGTAGTATTCTTAGTAATAGTAATAGTATCCTTAGTATTTTTTAGTAGTAGTAGTAGTAGTATTCTTAGCAGTAGTAGTAATAGTATTATTCTTAGCAGTAGTAGTAATAGTATTCTTAGCAGTAGTAGTATTTAGCATTAGTAGTAGTAGTATTCTTAACATTAGCAGTAATAGTAGTACTAGTAGTATTCTTAGTAGTAGTATTCTTAGCAACAGTAGTAGTAGTATTCTTAGCAACAGTAGTAGTAGTATTCTTAGCAACAGTAGTAGTAGTATTCTTAGCAACAGTAGTAGTAGTAGTATTGGCAGCAGTAATAGTATTCTTGGCGGCAGAAATAGTAGTAATAGTATTGACAGCAGTAATAGTAATCTTGGCGGCAGCAGTAGTAGCAGTAGAAGTATTTTTAGCAGCATCAGTAGTAGTATTTTTAACAGTAGTAGTAGTATTTTTAACAGTAGTAGTAGTATTTTTAGCAGTAGTAGTAGTACTTTTTTGAGGTTTTATTGCATTTTATTCCAATTTTAGACCCCAAAGTAGTTTGTGAAGATTAAAAAAAATTATAAATATGATACATTTAATAATATATCTTATGATAATATTTTAGTTTTACAGAACAATATATGCCTATAAAAGTGGAATTATCAGACAATAGGATAATCACGATTTGTTTTACCATTTTATTGATAATTGAGATAGTTTGAGAAAATACGTATTCAACTCGGGTTGACGGTATTCAGAAAGTGCGGCAATCAAAGCAGCAAATCATTCACATTTTATTAAGCAATATAAATACTCAAAAAAAAAAAAAATTAGAAATGTTAGAAATTATTTCCAAACAAAGATTCTTTCAAACACATTGAGGGTTTACATCGAGTAAGATATTTTCCAATTATTTAAATCCAACTAAAAATTACATTACAGCTTAACAGTTATGAAAGGAATATAAAAATTGTAAGCATTGCATTGTAATGTAAATAGCATTGCAAAACATTAGAATTTATGTTAATATTGTAGACCAAATGGCAGATATTAATTTAAAACTATACTATTATATGACATATATTTTATTAAATGACATTCAATGACTATTCTGCAATAATCTTAAGGATATTCAATAAATATATATATTATAATAATACAGTTTTAAATCAATATCTGTTATTAAGGCTACAATATTAATATAAATTCTAATGTTTTGGTTTGTTTTATAATATACTAGAAGACATAATGTAACCTCAGCGGAATTCAATTAATCTAGTACCATATTTTATATCGATAAGATTAACAGAAGAGAACCAATTGAGAATGAAATTGAAGATATAAAAAAAAATCGAATATTTTAATCAAATGCACAAACCTTATTATTCATACATTTAAACAATTAAACACTTTTTTTTTCACACAATTTTTTTTTTTTTAGTTATAATTTATTGGTTTTTTTTATAGAGATTATAATTCTTATTTAACAATAAAGTGGCTAAAATTGCTAACGCTAAACGATTACGCACCAAAAAAAAATGATTAAATATTTATGAGAAAAAATGATGCTTTCAGTGTTATATATTTAAAGCCCCAAGAACTAACAAAAATTATTTACACTAGTCGATTACGCACACAATAAAAATTGATTAAATATTCAGGAAAAAAAAAAAATTATGCTTTCAATGTTAGTTCTTGTAGCATTAAATATATAACATTAAAAGCATCAATTTCTTTTTTTCTTAAATATTTAAGTTTTTATAAGTTTTAATAAGTTTTAATAAGTTTTTATAAGTTTTAATAAGTTTTTAAATATTTAATAAGTTTTGGGAAGCGATTGATTCTATGAATTGAATGAAGTTGAACATTTGTAACATGAAAATGGAGATCTCTAAAGGAATTGAAATGTCTCTTGTATTTCAATGTATATTCTTTATGATTTATTTCTATGAATATTCTTTATGATGTCAATAGCGTTGAATACTTACTATCTGAAAATAAATTATGTAATTTGACAAACAAATTTAACGTAGCTTTACTTTTATTTCAGACAAGCTATAGCGAGAAAAATTTGGAAGCCGCCAAGTCAGATGTATTCAAACATAATGGTGAAGGGTGAAAAGTAGTTTGATATTGTTCTGATGTAAAATTGTTCTAATATATATCGTTTTCATATCGTTATAATTTATATATTATTTAATAAAAACCGCAATTCTTATTTAACAAAATATTGACTAAAATTGTTCATATTACTCGATTACGCACAAGATAAAAACTGATTATAGATTTAGAGAAAAAAATTGATGCTTTCAGTGTTATATATTTAATGCTACAAGAAATATAATTACACTTATAACGTATAGTATTAATCTTATAAAGAAAAGTTCACTTTAGAAATTATAACTGTAATGGTTCACAGATAAAAATAAGTAAATATAACATTACAGACTTGTTCAAGCGACATTTCAGCAACGCAATTCTTCAGTTTCTAAATTCCACAAGAAGCTGACAAATTGCAAACTTCAATTCAACCCCTCTTTTCCTAAATAGACCATTTAAACTTGCAATATTCCTTCTCCATCTGAAATCCTTTAAACTCTCACTTCAATAGTTCTCTCTCTGTTAGCATCTAATTGTCTCTCTCGAATTTAATTCCCAGATAAAGGGGGGGATTCGAATTGAATGAGCTGGCTGTTGACCGAGCCAGGGCTGTTTGCATTACGCGTCTTGATCTTTAGTTAAGAAGTTCTGACAGATTATCAGATATGCATCTTTAACTCGGAATGAATTTTCAAGTCGCTTAATGGAAATTATACCTCGGGGAGTGGAATTCAAGAGTGGCTTAAGTCGTTGCAGCTTGTAGCTTATGGATGTAGTGTTTGATGTTCGCAGTAGCTTTTGGGTTTGCTTTAAACTGAAACATGTGCGAAGCTATTGATTCTGTGAATTAAATAGAGTTGAACATGTGTAACATAAAAATGGAGATGTAATTTGATTTCAGAGGAGTTTAAATGTATGAATTTTTCAATGAATATGAATAGCGTTGAAAACTTTCTACCTGAGAATGAGTTCTGTAATTTGACAAGCACATTGAAGGCAGCATTTTTATTGCTTAAGTAGTCTTCGCAGGAAAAATTGGCAATCTGCCAAGTCAGATTTATTCAAACATAATGGTGTAATAAAAGGAATGAAAGTTGTTGTTAAGTAGATAAAGGTTAAAGTTGGTTGGTAGATACAAAATTAAATGATTTTCAGCCCCATTGCTAAAGAAAGCATAAGCACATTACTATTAAAGCATATTCACATTACTAGCATAAGCACAAGATAAAAACTGATTAAATATTTAGAGCAAACAAATGATGCTCTCAGCGTTATATATTTTATGCTACAAGAATTATTATTGTATGTATACGTATAAAGACATAGCCCACTTTAGAAATTATAACTGTAATTGTTCACAAATAAAAAAATAAGTAAAAGTAACATTCAGACTTGTTCAAACGACATTTCAGCACCGCAATTCTTCAGTTTCTAAATTCCAAAAGAAGCTGAGAAATTGCAAACTTCAATTCAACCCCTCTTTTCTAAATAGACCATTTAAACTTGCAATATTTCTTCTCCATCTGAAATCCTTTAAACTCTCACTTCAATAGTTCTTTCTGTGTTATCATTTAATTGTCTCTCTCGAATTTATTTCCCAGATAAAGGGGGGGGATTCGGAATTGAATGAGCTGGCTGTTGACCGAGCCAGGGCTGTTTGCATTACGCGTCTTGATCTTTAGTTAAGAAGTTCTGACAGATTATCAGATATGCATCTTTAAACTCGGAATGAATTTTCAAGTCGCTTAATGGAAATTATACCTCGGGGGAGTGGAATTCAAGAGTGGCTTATTTCGTTGCAGCTTGTAGCTTATGGATGTAGTGTTTGATGTTCGCAGTAGCTTTTGGGTTTGCTTTGAACTGAAACATGTGCGAAGCTATTGATTCTGTGAATTAAATAGAGTTGAACATGTGTAACATGAAAATGGAGATGGAATTTGATTTCCAGAGGAGTTTAAATGTATGAATTTTTCAATGAATATGAATAGCGTTTGAAAACTTTCTACCTGAGAATGAGTTCTGTAATTTGACAAGCACATTGAAGGCAGCATTTTTATTGCTTAAGTAGTCTTCGCAGGAAAAATTGGCAATCTGCCAAGTCAGATTTATTCAAACATAATGGTGTAATAAAAGGAATGAAAGTTTGTTGCGTAGATACAAGGTTAAAGTTGGTTGGTAGATACAAAATTAAATGATTTTCAGCCCCATTGCTAAAGAAAGCATAAGCACATTACTATTAAAGCATATTCACATTACTAGCATAAGCACAAGATAAAAACTGATTAAATATTTAGAGCAAAACACATGATGCTCTAAGCGTTATATATTTTATGCTACAAGAATTATTATTGTATGTATACGTATAAAGACATAGTCCACTTTAGAAATTATAATATTTGTAATTGTTCACAAATAAAAAATAAGTAAAAGTAACATTCAAGAATTGTTCAAACGACATTTTAGCAACGCAATTCTTCAGTTTCTAAATTCCAAAGAAGCTGACAAATTGCAAACTTCAATTCAACCCCTCTTTTCCTAAATAGACGATTTAAACTTGCAATATTCCTTCTCCATCTGAAATCCTTTAAACTCGCACTTCAATAGTTCTCTCTCTGTTAGCATCTAATTGTCTCCCTCGAATTTATTTCCCAGATAAAGGAAGGGGGGGATTCGGAATTGAATGACCTGGCTGTTGACCGAGCGGAGGCTATTTGCATTCCGCCCTGATCTTTAGTTAAGAAGTTTTGACAGATTATCAGATGTGCAACTTTAAACTCGGAATGAATTTGAGTCGGAGGAATGGAAATTATACCTCAGGGAGAGGAATTCAAGAGTGGCTTAAGTCGCTGCAGCTTGTAGCTAGTGTTTGATTTTAGCAGTAACTTTGAAGTTTGTCTTGAATTGAAACATGTGGGAAGCTATTGATTCTATGAATTGAATGAAGTTGAACATTTGTAACATGAAAATGGAGATGGAATTTGATTTCCAGATGAGTTTAAATGTATGTAATTCTTCAATGAATATGATTCTATGAATAGCATTGAGTGCTTACTACTTGAGAATGAATTCTGTAATTTGGCAAGCACATTGAACGTAGCATTTTTTATTGCCAAGTTGTCATCGCATGAAAAATTGGCAAACTGATTCAAGATGGTCAGACTTATTCAAAAACATATGGTGTCATAAAAAGAATGAAAGGTTGTTGTTAAATAGATATAAGGTTAAAGTTTGGTATATAAGGTAGATACAAAATTAAATGACTTTCATCCCCATTGCTAAAAAAAAGTCTTAAGGTTATTTCATATACACTTATATTATAATAGTGCATTTTAAATCAATATTTAGTCTATAATATTAATATAATTTTTTTTTTTGTTTTATAATATAATAACAGACATTATGTAATGTTACCGCATTTCAATTAATATAAATTAAATAGAATCAATTGGGAATTAAAATGATGATTTAGAAAATTCAAATTGTTTAATCACTTGCACAATCTTAATATTCATACATTTAAACAATTATCATACATTTTGATATTATTATAATTTAGTGATATTTTTTTTAATAAAAATTCTTTTTGTTACATAAGAAATGTAATTAACTAAAATTGTTCACATTACTAGCTTAAGCACAAGATAAAAACTGATTAAATATTTAGGGAAAACAAATGATGCTGTCAGTGTTATACATTCTATGCTACAAAAATTATTATTGTATGTAATAGTCCGCTTTAGAAATTATAACTGTAACGGTTCACAAAATAAAAAATAATAATAAAAGTAACATTGAAGAATTGTTCAAGCGACATTTTAGCAGCATAATTCTTCAATGTCTAAATTCCGAAAAGAAACTGACGGATTGCAAACTTCAATTCAACCCTCTTTTTCTTAAATAGACAATTTAAACTTGCAATATTCCTTTTCCGTCTCAAATGCTTTAAACTCGGACTTCAATAGTTCTCTCTCTGTTAGCATCTAATTGTCTCCCTCGAATTTATTTCCCAGATAAAGGGGGAGGGGAGTTCGGAATTGAATAAACTGACTATTGACCGAGCCAGGGCTATTTGCATTCCGCCCTGATCTTGGTTAAGAAGTTCTGACAGATTATCAGATGTGCAACTTTAAACTCGGAATGAATTCTCGAGCCGGCGAATTGAAATTATACCTCAGGGAGAGGAATTCAAGAGTGGCTTAAGTCGTTGCAGCTTGTAGCCATGGATGTAGTGTTTTGATTTTCGCAGTGGCTTTTGGGTTTGTTTTGAACTGAAACATCTGGGAAGCTATTGATTCTATGAATTAAGTAAAGTTGATCATTTGTAACATGAAAATGGAGATGGGATTTGATTTCCAGAGGAATTTAAATGTCTGTAATTTTTCTATGAATAGCATTCAATGCTTATAATTTGAGAAAAAAACTCTGTAATTTGACAAACAAATTTAAAACAGATTTACTTTAATTTCCGACAAACTATAGCACGAAAAATTGGGAAGCAGCCAAGTAAGATGTATGGTGTAATAAAAGGGTGAAAAGTAGTTTGATATCGTTCTGATATAAAATTGTTCAAGTATCTATCGTTTTGATATCGTTATAATTAATGGATTTTTTTTTTTTTATAAAATCAGCAATTCTTTTAACAAAAATATTGACTAAAATTGTTCATATTACTCGATTACGCATAAAATAAAAACTGATTAAAAATTTAAGAAAAAAATTGATACTTTGAGTGTTATATATTTAATGCTACAAGAATTATTATTACATTTATAGCGTATTATTCATATACAGAAATATTCAACTTCAAAAATTATAACAGCAATGGTCCACAGATAAAAAAAATAAAGACAAGTATCATTCAAGAACTGTTCAAGCGACATTTTAGCAACGTAATTCTTCAATTTCAAATTCAAAAGAAGCTGACAAATAGCAAACTTGAAGCCCCTTTTCCTAAATAGACGATTTAAACTTGCAATATTCCTTCTCCATCTCAAATCCTTTAAACTCGGACTTCAATAATTCTCTCTCTCTGTTAGCATTTAATTGTCTCCGTCGAATTTATTTCCCAGATAAAGGGGGTGGGGGCTGGGGGTGGAGTTCGGAATTGATTAAGCTTGCTGTTGACCGAGCGAGGGCTATTTGCATTCCACCTCGATCTTTAGTTAAGAAGTTTTGACAGATTATCATATGTGCAACTTTAAACTCAGAATAAATTCTCGAGTCGACGAATGGAAATTATACCTTGTGGAGAGGAATTTAAGAATGGTTTATGTCGTTGCAGCTTGTAGCTTATGGATGCAGTGTTTGATGTTCGTAGTAACTTTTGGGTTTGTTTTGAACTATAACATGTGGGAAGCTGTTGATTCTATGAATTGAATAAAGTTGAACATTTGTTACAAGAAAATGGAAATGGAATTTGATTACCAGAGGAATTTAAATGGTTGTAATTTTGAATGAATATGATTCTGCGAATAGCATTGAATGCTTACTACTTGAGAATAAAATTCTGTTTACTGCCATTTTATTGCCTAAGTTGTCATCGCGGGAAAAATTGGCAAATGCCAAATCAGATTTATTCAAACATAATGTTGCAATAAAAGGAATGAAAGGTTGTTGTTAAGTAGATAAAGGTTAAAGTTGGTTGGTAAATAAGTTAGATATAAAAATTAAATGACTTTCAGCCCCATTGCTAAAAAAAGTCTTAAAGATATATATATTTATATTATAATAGTACAGTTTTAAATAAAATATCTGGTATTTAGTCTACAATATTAATATAAATTCTAAAGTTTCGGTTTGTTTTTATAATAACAGACATAATGTAATGTTACCGGATTTCAATTACTATAATACTACATTTATAAGGTTAATTGAAGAGAACGAATTGAAATGAAAATGATGATTTCGAAAATTCAAATTGCTTAATCACTTGCACAACATTAATATTCATACATTTAAACACTTATCATAAAATTTTGATATCATTATAATTTATTGATTTTTTTTAATAAAAGTTATTTTGTTACTTAAGAATAGCAATAAACTAAAATTGTTCACATTACTAGCTTAAGCACAAGATAAAAACTGATTAAATATTTAGGAAAAAATTGATGCTTTCAGTGTTATATATTTTATACTACAATAATTATTATTGCATGTATTCGTATAAATTAGTATATTGAAATAGCCCACTTTAGAAATTATAACTTTAATGGTTCACACAAAAAAAAGTAAAGTAAAAATAACGTTTAAGAATCACTCAAGCGACATTTTAGCAACGTAATTCTTCAATTTCAAAAGAAGCTGACGGATTACAAACTTCAATTCAACCCCCTTTTCCTAAATAGACGATTTAAACTTGCAATAGTCCTTCTCCATCTCAAATCCTTTAAACTCGGACTTCAATTGGTTCTCTCTCTGTTAGCACTTAATTGTCTCTCTCGAATTTATTTCCCAGATAAAAGGGCAAGTTCGGAATTGAATGAGCTGGTCGTTGACCGAGCCAGGGCTATTTGCATTCCGTCCTGATCTTTAGTTAAGAAGTTTTTGACAGATTATCAGATGTGCAACTTTGAACTCGGAAAGAATTCTCGAGTCGGCGAATGGAAATTATACCTCAGGGAGAGGAATTTAAGAGTGCCTTAAGTCTTAGCAGCTTGTAGCTATACATGTCGTGTTTGATTTTTGCAGTAACTTTTGGGTTTGTTTTGAACTGAACTTTTGTGGGAAGCCATTGATTATATGAATTAGATAAAAGTTGAACATTTGTAACATGAAAATGGAAATAATTTGATTTCTATAGAAATTCAAATGTCTCTAGTATTTCTATGCATAATGTTTATGATTTATTTCTATGAATATTCTTTATGATATCAATAGCATTGAATACTTTCTATTTGAAAATAAACTCTGTAATTTGACAAACAAATTCAGCGTAGCTTTACTTTTATTTCCGACAAGCTATAGTGAGAAAATTGGCAAGACACCAAGTCGGATGTATTCAAACATAAAAAGGGTGAAAAGTAGTTTGTAAGGGTGTAGTAGTAATAAAAGGGTAAAAATTTTTTTTAATAAAAAGGGTGAAAAGTAGTTTGATATCGTTCTGATAAAAAATTGTCCAAAGATATATCGTTTTGGTGTCGTTAAAATTTATTCATTTTTTTGTGAAAAATGCAATTCTTATTTAACAAAATATTGACTAAAATTGTTCATATTACTTGATTAAGCACAAGATAAAAAACTGATTAAAGATTTAAGGAAAAAATATGGATGCTTATGGATCATTTAAACATCATCATCATGATTGGTTCAACAGCCCCATGGTGGGCCAAGGCCGTCTGCCTACGGGCCGATTTCGAAACATAAGATGTCTTCTTTTTTTTTACGGGTATGGTTGTCAATCCTGCGCCCGACGCTCTACAGTCATGTTAGACTGGGACCTACAGTTTAAAGTGGATTCCGAACCACTACAAACATCCATGGCGCCACCGGGAGTAGAGCCCGAAACCTGTGGTTCCGAGAGCCAGAGCGCTAACCACTCGGCAATTCAGGCCCCATCGATTCTTTCAGTGTTATATATTTAATGCTACAAGAATTATTATTACATCTATAGCTTATTATTCTTATAAATAAATAGTCCACTTTAGAAATTATTACTGTAATGACACACAAAACGAGTAAACGTAACATTCAAGAATTGTTCAAGCGACATTTCAGCAACAAGTAATTCTTCAATTTCTAAATTCAAAAAGAAGCAGACGAATTGCAAACCCCCTTTACCTAAATAGACGATTTAAACTTGCAATATTCCTTCTAGATCTCAAATCCTTTAAACTCGGACTTCAATAGCGTTGAATTGTCTCCCTCGAAGTTATTTCCCAGATAAAGGGGAGAAGTTCGGAATTGAACAAGCTGGCTGTTGACCGAGCGAGGGCTATTTGCATTCCGCCCTGATCTTTGGTTAAGAAGTTTTGACAGATTATCAGATGTGCAACTTTAAACTCGGAATGAATTCTCGAGCCGGCGAATGGAAATTATACCTTGTGGAGAGGAATTTAAGAGTGGCTTAAGTCGTTGCAGCTGGTAGCTATGGATGTAGTGTTTGATTTTCGCAGTAACTTTTGGGTTCGTTTTGAACTGTAACATGTGGGAAACTGTTGATTCTATGAATCGAATGAAATTGAATATTTGTAACATGAAAATGGAGATGGAGTTTGATTTAATTTAAAGTCTGAAATTTTAATATGAATATGATACTATGAATAGCACTGAATACTTACTATTTGAGAATAAGTTTTTGTAATTTGACAAATAAATTTAATGTAGTTTTACTTTTATTTCCGACAAGCTATAGTGGTAAAAATTGGCAAGCCGCCAAATCAGATGTATTCAAACATAATGGCGTAATAAAAAGGGTGAAAGGTAGTACGACAATAAAAAATTATTAATAGATTGATTCGATAACCATAAAAAGGATTTTAATTTGCAACGATTAAAATTTTAAATTATATAAACTAAAAACTCTGTAATTTGACAAACACATTGAAAGAAGCATTTTTTTTTTTTTTATTTCCGATAAGCTATAGTGGGAAAATTTGACAAGCTGCCAAGTTAGATGTATTCAAACATAATGGTGTAATAGAAAGGGTGAAAAGTAGTACCACAATAAAAATGACTATTAGATTGATTCAATATCAATAAAAATGATTAATGATAACTTTTGATGCTTTCAGTGCTATAAATTTTTAATGTAATAAAAAAATAGCTGAAAAAGTTCCACAAAAATTATTAAAATTTTTTATCGTCTGTGAAACCGTGAATGTTTAGACTAGCACTGACAACAATCGATTCGTCCTTTTATACAGGATGTTTACCTTTGCACCAAAAAGAATGCAGAACCAAATATAGTTTTGTTTGTATAACAAAATGATCTGCAATTTGGTTCACTGAGAAACATTTAGGCCTGCATTGAGCAGAAATATATGATACATTATTAATTGAATAAAAAATATATATACGTTACTGCTAAAATTCATCAAACAGTTATTATACAGGTTATTTAGGTAATGTGCAGATTATCTAGAGTCATCCGTTAAGGTGTCAAAAACTTTATTTCTCAAATTACCTCGGTAATCTGCATATTACCTACTAGGCACTCGTTAAAGTGAAGATTAGATCTTTGCTGGAACAACAGAAACATTTCTGTACGCTTAAATTAACATAATGACAATTATTTATTTTTCGATATCTAAAAATCAAATTAATGCATTCAAACAATCAATAAATTAGTTGATGGAGCTAATTATCAATAATTCTTAAGTTAATTATCAAGAACAATAGTTAATTATCGAGTTAATTATCAACAACTATAACTACAAAGATTCAAACGGTTTAAAATATTATTACAATAAAGGAAATGAATTTGAAAAACATATGATATTATATTTACTTATTAGAGCAATCTAAAAATTGGTGATATTTTGAATTTCGTAGTAATTGGATTTTTGCGACAAGTAAACCTATTTGTGGTAAATTTAGATTTCCAGTCACATTTTCTGAATTCCAGCCCAGTATCAAAGGATGGTTTTATTGCTGTTTGACGTCAAGATATTTTTACAGCATGGATATCTTTCATTAAAAATCTTATTTTGCAAACAATGAATTCAGATAAAAACAACCGGCGACGAAAAGACGCTGGCGAATCCAAACAAATGGTGGATGGAGAGCGGGGAAGGAGTAGGGACAGAAAATGAGTAAAACAAACTTTTGAACTTTAACGATACAGAAGTCGTTAATGCGCAAATTACCTAGGTAAAATACATAAAACTCTTGATTCCTCATGTTAATGGAGCTAATCCCTTAATCTGCAGATTAGCCAGGTAATGTGCATATTAACGGTTTTCGAGATTTAGCGGCAGCATATTATGTATATACAGATAAGGTGATTATAATGAAAGTCCCACTTTCAAAATGCTGTAAAAACAAGTAAAAAAAAAAAAAAAAAATACTACTTTTTTTCTCACTATATTGCAGAAAATCCTTTATAAATAATTTTTTTTTAAATTTATCTGGCTCTATCTATTGGTGGATATATGCAAATTAAATCTAAAAAAAAATCTAAAATTAATTAATTAAATTTAATTACTGAATTAATATTTGAAAACACTGAATGTACATCAAGTGCCATCGACTACAAGTTCAAAAAAATGTATTTGTACTTGGTGGATGAATAAAAAGTATTTTATTAATGATTGAAAATTTGAACAAGATATATATATATAGGAAAGAGTGTGAGCTAATACAAGGAACTGAAAAAAGAACCACTCGACATAATCAGTTCAAATTTGAATTAAAGATACTTGAAAAGGGAGAAACAGTACGACATCAAAAAAAGTTGCAAAGTGCATTTATAGATGGCGACATAAAGAAAGTGAAGTGATGATGTGCCAGTGATGCCATGTGAGTATCTGCCAGTGATATTTTGAAGCGAAATTACAATATATTTGGCATGAGTTGCACATTAAATAAACTACAATGTTCAATGCGATCGATTTTTTGACAGAAAAATGACTCCCAAATCATTCAACAGTTGTGACACTGTTAGCGGAAAGCCCATACACTACGGATAGGTCATACCAAATTGGATGGGAAAAATCGGTGGAACTTGTTTTGGAACATTTTTTTGATGCCGTACCGATTCCGCCTTCTTCAAATATTTTCATTTGAAATTTGGACTCATTGTGACGAGTGGTTCTTTTTTACAACATTTTAAGTGTGGAACGTTAATTATAATCACTCTGTATGTATAAACCATTATAATTCTGTTTTCAAAATCATACATACTTGCAATGCTAATAATACGTATTAATTTCAATATTTTATGCAAATTCAAAAAAAAAAATTTTATCTTTTAATTCTTTTAAGATAAAAATTATATCTTTATATATATATATCTTATATAATTATTTCTGTTATATATTTATATCTCCTTTTTTATCTTCATATATATCTTATCTTATCAGTATTTAAAGGAAGGAAATCCTTTCCTTCAAATTTGAATTTTAAATTAAAATAAGCGTGCTGCATACAAATGAATTTTTCCCAAGATCTAAAAATAGAGAAATCTACTTGCGAATTTAGATTTTCAAATAAATTAAAAAAGAAATAAAAAAAGCTTGCATGTTAAATTCAAAGAATTCAGTTCCTGTTGTGATTTTTCTAACGCGTCCTTACCTTTTGTATTCTCTCGTGAAAGAATTAGAAATAAAAAATAAATAAATACTGAATGAATTTTGCGTTAGCCTCTCCTAGGAATTTGCAGTAAAATTAAACTTAATGGTTGCATTCATTGGGTGAATTTGTTGTTCGAAAGTTCTGTAAGAAACACAATATATTTTTACTGTTCTCTGAGGAAAAAAAGTTTGCATTTCCATTAATGGAATTTTAATCGACCTTTTAGAAAAAAATTCCAATAATAATGACGGCTAAAAGGACTTAAAAAGTTTGTATGGCTGGTAAAGTTCCCTGAAAAGAAGTCCATTAGCGTTTTTGAAATGGTGTTATTTTTAATTATTTAATGTAATGCAATAAAATTATTCAGTATTTTCTGTGTTATCGTTATATTTATCTCATTTTTTTCTTGTATTGCCTATAAACTAAAAGTTAATATGAATACATGTTATAGTACATTAGGGAAATTAAAACGAAAAAGATTTCAATAATAAAAAGAAAGTTACTTCATTACCAGCGTTATTTATTTAAAATATTTTCCATTATTTGTGAATTTAAAATATCATTCATAATTTTTCTGATGAGTTAAGTCTTTTATGTATTCATCAGCTTAATTAGTAATTCAATTGCAAATTTATATCTGTACATTTAATTTTGCATTAAAGAAACTTAATGTAGGAATATAAATTTTTTATGTTATTATATTTAAAACGTTTTTAATTTATTATATTCTAGAATAGTTATCCAAATGATCTATAAGAATGATAGAATAAATGTGTTAAAAATTTCTATAATTACTCGATTTTTAATAAAATATTTGCAGTTGATATGTTTTGAATTTTGCTATTTTTATATTATATATTCTTAGAGTTTCCATTAGCCTTTCTGAAATGGTATTACATTTAATTATTTATTGTAATGCAATAAAATTTTTCGGTATTTTTTTCTCTGTTAGCGTTATATTTATCTCATTTTTTTCATACAGTCTATAAACTAAAAGTTAATATAAATACATTAGCAAAATTAAAATAAAAAAAGATTTGCAATAATAAACAGAATATTAGTTTACTTCATTATTGATGCTATTTATTTTAAATATTTTTCATTATTTGTGAATTTTAAATATATTTCATAATTTTTCTGATGAGTAGGTCATTATGTATTCATTAGCTTGATTAGTAACTTAATTACAAAATTTATACATTTTTATATATGTGCATATAATTTTTGTTTTAAAAATTAAATGTAGGGCTATAATTATTTTTATAATATTATATTTAAAACATATTTAATTTATAATATTCAAGAATAGTTATCCGAAAAAATTATAAGAATGATAGAATATATGTGTTGTTGAAAAGTTTCGACAATTACTCGATTTCCAATAAAATATTTGGCGTTATGTTTTGAATGTTGCTATTCTTATATAATTAGATATTCTTAGCGTTCCTGAAATGGTATTACTTTTAATTATTTAATGTAATGCAATAAAATTATTCAATATTTTTATTTGTTATATTTATCTAATTTTTTTCTTGTATTGCCTATAAACTAAAAGCTAATAAAAATATATGTTATAGTACATAAGGAAAATGAAAAGGATTTACAAAATAAAAAAAGTTAAAAATTTATTTTAAATTTGTTGTTGATATTATTTATTTTAAATATTTTTCATTATTTGTGAATTTTAAACATCTTTCATAATTTTTCTGATGAGTTAAGTCATTTATGTATTCATTAGCTTAATAAGTAATTTAATTGCATGTTTATATCTGTACATTTAATTTTGCATTAAAAAATCGATGGAACTTTTTTGTTTGATGCCATACCGTTTGCCCCTTCTTCAAATACCTTCGTCACAATGAAATCAAATTTGAAATGAAGATGTTTGAAGAAGGGTGAAACGGTATGATATCAAACAAAAGTTCCAAAACAACCAATTTTTTCCATTCAATTTGGTATGACCGCGCCGTGTTGGGATTTCCACTAACAATGTTACAACTGTTGAATGACTTGGAAGTCATTTTTTCCGTCAAAATATCGAACGCATTGAACATTTCATTTGATTTAATGTGCACATGCCAAATACGTTTTAATTTCGATTCAAAATATCACTGACAGTCGAATTCACTTTCTTTATGTCACTTACAGTGCCATCTATAAATACACTTTGGAACTGTTTTTTGATGACGTGCAGTTTCCCCCTTCATCAAGTATTTTCAGTTCAAATTTGAACTCTTTGTATTGAGTGGTTCTTATTTCACAGAATTTTAAAAATGGAACTTTAATTATAATCACCCTATATATATATACATATATATATATGAGAGAGATAGAGAGAGGGAGTTTAAAGTACTTTAAAATTTCTATGCTCAAAACATTAAAACTTAATAAAAGATTTAAAATTCATTAGTTTTAATTGCGATTTTTTCATTAATTAATTTTTTAAGCAATTTTACAATTTCAGTGGCATTTGAGAAATTGAGGCTCATTAAACCGACGAGCTTTAAAAGTATATTACAATTTTTTTTTCCCTCACTGATATGAGAATGTTTAACAACAAACACTTAGAAATGGTAAATTAAGAAGCGTCAACTTGTTTTTAAATAAGTCGAAAGACTGTTCTGTGAGACTGGAAGAAATCCAAAATCTCTTGGAAAATCTAGTTACTGTTTAGAATTGTGTTCCCAAAATAAATGAGAGCGGTTTAAATTCATTTCTGTTTAGCGTCGAAAAAAGAAGTACTTTGTTTTCCTATCTATAATCACTTACATTAAGCACTTTTGCCTGCTGGAAAGGAGCATAGCTCATTAGAAACTTGTGACAGGCGCTTCAAATGAATATTGCAAAAAATACGCAAGAATGTATTTGGTATTTAAAACGGAAAACAAAAATTAGCATATGCTGTGTTTTAAATGGTGATTATTTCACTGAAAAAAGAACACAGTGATCAAATTTTAATTAATGTACTACTGTGTCTAAAAGTAAGACCAATTTTAAATTTAAATTTCCCGGGGTTTATGTAATTTCAGTTTTTTTTTTTTTTGCTTTTTTAAGTTGCTGAGACTGTCCATGACATCTGTGTGAAATTTGATGTCAAAATATTCATTAGTGCTTGAGTTACTCTTGGTTTTTGAGACGCTAAAACTGATTCCGCGATTTTTGAAACGCCTGAATTAGTTGAACAAAAAACTTGAGTTAAATTTTGTTTGCTGAAAAGTGTAGAATGTGGCAGACGGCATCCGGTGAGCAATCCTATATCGGAAAGAAATGTTTAGAAGTGGTATAAACAGTCCAAAGAAGGCAGAGAATGCGTTGAAGACGAAGTGCCCTCTGGTCGACCATCAACCTCAACCGAAAAAGCTCACGTCCAAATAATTAAAGATTTGCAAATCATCGATTTTTGCTTGCAAATCATCGATTTACAATTAGAGACTTTGCTGATGCTGTTGGAATTTCAAAAGGATTTGTCAATTTCATTTTGGGCCTGAAACGCGTCAAATCTCGATTGGTACCGAAAACACCGAATGCACCAGCTCACACTGTATGGATTCTTCGTGACTTTTTCGCCAAAAATGAAACCCATATCGTTCCACAACCACCGTATTCACACCGTGCAACTTCTGGCTATTCCCTAAACTCAAAAGACCACTCCGAGAACACCGGTTCGAGTCGATTGAAGAGATTCAACGTGAATCTCCGCTCGTTTTGAAGGCCATCCCTGCCGATGACTTTTTAGCATGCATTGAGGATTGGAAAAAAAGTTGCCATATGTGCATTGTGTCCGGAGGGGATTACTTTGAAGGCTATGAAATATATTTAGAAGAATAAATAACGAGTTCATGAAAAAAAAAAATTTGTCTTACTTTTAGGCACAGTAGTATCATTGTATCGAAATTAAATCGACATCACACAGTTTGCTTCCATGGGTCTTATAGCAAAAATATTTATGTATAGTCACAGGAAAATTAAAATAGATTATGCATGAAAACAATTTAAATTTATATTCTCCTTTTTTTACAAGTGATTTATTTATTAGATAAATTATTTAAGTGAAATAAAACAAAAAATGTTTTAACGACTTTGAATAATTTAAATTTAGAAGGTCACTTAAATAATCTATTGCGTTTTTTCGAGTAAAAAAATGACTACAATTTTAGTGAAATTAATAATTGTAATTTTTGCTGTTAGCGAATTCACACCCGATTTTCTATCTTCCAAATTCTGGAAGCAAATTATAAATGCAGTATACTAGGCCAAATATGGTGAACTCTGGATAACGCTGAATTTGCGATTGACATTGAAAATATTTGTTAAATTATTTAATAAGTTGTTGTATTGTGACTAATCCCCAGTGTCCGGCAGCGCGGAACGGACACCCTATGAGTAGTCTACTCATGAATGAGAAAAAGGGGGTAAGTTCTGTTGTGACGGAGCACCTGTACCCGTAGGTAGAAGCCTGGCTTCTTTCCGAGTCGCTGCAAAAGGAGGGCAGTGTCTTCCGGGAGGAGTTTTAGGGGATCTTCTCTCATACGACAGGTAATTGTGGGGTAAACAAGAAAACTCCCACCAAGAAATCTGAGCAGCGAGGCAAGATACTGAACATCACAAACGCCATAGAGTCTTTCCACTTTTGAAACAGTGCCTACAACAATGTTGCCAGCCGATTGCACCTCAGTCCTAATGCTCACCACGTTACTACCGAGCTAAGAGTCGGGCATTTAATAAGTGCTTAGTGATTTATCATGTTATTTTAAGCTTATACTATTATTAAAATATATAATGCATGCATAAAGCATATTAATGCATGCATAAGGCAACATTAAGATAATATTGTTTATGCATGCATTAATATGCTTTTTAAGATAAAGCATAATAATGCATGCATGAAACAATATTACGATAAATCATATTAATGCATGCACAAAGCATATAATAATGCCTGCATACTGTAAATCATATTAATGCATGCATGAAACAATATTACGATAAATCATATTAATGCATGCATAAAGCATATTAATGCCCGCATACTGTAAATCATATTAATGCATGCATACTGTAAAGCATATTAAGATAAAGCCTATTAATATTGGGTATTAAAACAATTTTCAAACCAATGAAAATTTATTAAATGATAAATATTCATAAAATATACAGATTAAGGAAAAATCAAAATTATTTGTTTATTTCTAAATCGATTTCTTAATAGTATTCCGAAGTATTAAGTAATTACTTCAAATGTATAATTATGCAGAGAGAAAGGTGCACAAACTTTACTTCCAAATTTTAGAAAACTGTTCATAATATGTACTTTAGAAATTATTTTTCGATGAGTGAACTGCTAATGCGGCGATGAAGGTAAATTTTGAGGCGTTACTCTTTTTCACGCGCTAATCCGATTTGTAAACAGAGATGCGGTAAAAGGAAAATATGAAGCAATTATTTACACAGCAAATTAAGTTTCTTATTTTTGCTTCAGCCGAAAGATCTCAAGCAGCCAGAGTCAAGGCAGTAATTAAAAATAGCTAAACCTAAATTTATTGACTGTAAAGTTAAGTTCGCGAAATTGGTTATGAAGTAATACTTTTTATGGTTTAATAAACCATAGAGAAAAATAAGGCTATAACATTTTATTCCGGAATAATGTTAATTATGAGTATCTATGAATATTTATGCACAGAGAGCAATATTTTAAAATAATTTATAGTTTTTTTAAATACCTAATAAATATGATATACATACCTAATATATTTAAAAGATATTGTCCAATTTTGTATTTGAAGTTTTAATGTAAACAGATGCTTCATTCGTGTTTTTATTCATTCACAGAGAGCAACCCGAAAACCTCCACCAAGAAATCTGAGGGGCGAGGCAAGATGTTGAACATCACAAACTCTATTGAGTGTCCTCGTTTTTGAAACAGTGTCTACAACAATGCCTCCAGCGAATTCAACCTCAATCCTAATGTTCGCGGATTCAACCTCAGTCCAGCGTCGCATGTTACCACAAGTCGGACATTTAATAAGTACTTACTAATTTCTCATGTTATTTTAGGCTTATACCACGATTAAAGCATATAAATGCACGCATAAATCATATTAAGATAAAGCATATTAATGCATGCATAAAACATTTTGAGATAAATCATATAAATGCATACATAAAGCATATTGAGATAAAGCATATAATTGCATGCACGAAGCATATTGGGATAAAGCATATAAATGCTTGCATAAAACATATTAAGATAAAGCATATAATTGCATGCATAAAGCATATTAATTACTCGCTATTTTGATACTAAAACAACGTTCAAAACAAAGAAAATTTAAAAAATTATAAATATTTATAAAATATACAGTTTAAGGAAAAAAATAAAATTATTTATATATTTCTAAATGAATTTCTTAACAATATTCCAGATTATTAACTAATTATTTCACATACATAATTATGCAGAGAGAAAGGTGCACAAACTTTACTTCCAAATTTTAGAAAACTATTAATAACATCTACTTTAGAAATTATTTTTCGATGTATGAACAACTATGCGGCGATGAAGGTAAACTTTGAGGCGTTACTCTTTCACGCGCTAATCCGATTTGTAAACAGAGATGTGGTAAAAGGAAAAATATGAAGCAATTATTTACACAGCAAATTAAGTTTCTTATTTTTGCTTCAGCCAAAAGATCTCAAGCAGCTAGAGTCAAGACAGTAATTAAAAATAGCTAAACTTAAATTTATGGACTGTAAAGTTAAGTTCGCGAAATTGGTTATGAAGTAATAATTTTTAGAGTTTAATAAGCCATACAGAAAATAAGGCTATAACATTTTATTCCGGCATAATTTTAATTATGAGCATCTATGAATATTTATGCACAGAGAGCAATATTTTAAAATAATTTATAGTGTTTTTAAATACCTAATAAATATAATATGCATACCTAATATATTTAAAAAATATTGCCAAATTTGGCATTTGAATTTTTAACGAAAGCAGCTGCTTACTAAATCATTAATTTTTCTATTTTTGTTAAGTAATTAAAATACAGTAATTAAAGTACAGTAATAAAAAAGAGTCATTTATGTTTAAAGTAACTTTTTAAATTATTATATATATAGTCTAGATCACGAACTCCTAAATAACATAGTTATTGAGTATAAGAATATATATATTTAAAAAATTAGATTCAGACGAATATAATTAATCACATTGATGAATACCAGAACTTATTTACAAGAAATTTTTGTAGTTAAACTAATGACACGCATCTTCAAAACACAAAATAGAAGTAAAACCTCTTAAATTTTAATATTTTCTAATTATAACGCAATTTTTGCAATTTTAATGGCATTTCCTATCTAACATCAAATGCTTAAAATGTGCAGAAATTCTGTAAAAAAAAAAAAACGTTTAAAGTGTAAATTTTTAAAACTTGAATTATCGTTAAAAGTTATTTCATAAATTTGCAAATTTTTAATACTTTTTAGTGTTTATTATATATATATATATATATATATATATATATATATATATATATATATATATATATATATATATATATATATATATATATATATATTTGTATATTGCATGCTTTTTGTATACTGTTATTGTATAATATATATTGTTGATGAGATCATAATTATTTATATCTTTACACTTTTACTGACTTTTAATTTTTTATATGTTTAATACCTATAAAAATGAATAGATTTTTTTGTTTTATTTCTTCAATTATTTTCGAAATAGATATTACAGAATTACTAAATTAAAGAAAATTAAAGAAGGATATGTATCCGATACTAAATGTAAAATGGTAATGGTATGGTATCGTACTAAATACTAAATGTTATTAAAATATACAATACGTTGTAAATGTATTTAAAACTCTATGCAAATGTTGTTGTTCTAATGCAACTGGCAGTACAGAGACAGTTTATCTTTTTGCCATAAGAAAGGTCTGCACGGCTGTTACTCATTTAGCACTACCCAAGAGGCACGCCAGAGAGCTAGCCACTCGGCCATCAGGCCCCATATATGCAAATGTAACATGTATATACGTTATTAAAACGCTAGCCAATCGAACGTTTGATTTGCCCGGTTTTTATTAGCATCCGCTGTAATCTCACCTTTAGGACATCTATTCTTGATAAAGAGTTTTCTTTCTTTTTTTTTTTTATCTCGAATTTATTTAATCTGTTATTATTTTTGTTTTTTATAAATATAATTATCTGTTTTTGATAAAAAATAAAATAATTTTTCCAAAAAAATATAAATAATTCATTTATTATAATTTCAATACATCTTACAAATTTTATTGTGAAACAAAAATATTTCAATTTAATCACTTGAGAAATATTATTTCTCTACGAATGTTGAAATAACACAATAAAAATTC
The DNA here is from genome assembly GCA_021605095.1 of Caerostris extrusa. Lineage (NCBI taxonomy): Eukaryota > Metazoa > Arthropoda > Arachnida > Araneae > Araneidae > Caerostris > Caerostris extrusa. The sequence continues at coordinate 67,842 of BPLR01012561.1, forward strand.
TAATGACAAATAACAATCAATTTTAGAATGAGAAGACGAGATTAAATTTTTATAAGACTTGATTACAGCATAGTATTTCGAGTTCCAATTCAAGTAATATACTATTCTTTCTAGCTTACATTGAACTGACCTCCACGTGCGTTTCTTCGCACTTAACCTTATCACTTAATTAGCCACTTCGTCTTAGCACCCAGCCTATTGGAAACAGAAGTCCACTTAGAAAGTGCGGCCATTATCAGGATTGGGGAAAAGGTCTTCGCCTCTTGCAATTCTGCAAATGCTGGGCGGATAAATCAATTTCTCGACGGCGGAATATCTGCCCAAGTTTCAAGCTTCTGGAAAAAGGGGGAGGGGGGAGGGGGCAAGGTGATGCGTCGGCACACATAAAAGGAATTTCTGCTCCAATGGAAATCCCGGGCTGATGGAAAAGTCCCGAATAAAGTGGTTCCAATGGTGCAGTGAGCACGTTTGTGCAGCAAGTTCCAGGAAAAATTGTAATTAAAGACTTTTAAACTTATTTGTTCTGAGCTGTGATCATTACGGTATTACTTGATGATGATTAATTAATCTTCCATCAATTGTTACTTCAGTTTGATGGAAGATTAATTCGAATTGCAAAAGTTAATTAAGCTTCTACATATTGCAGAATGGCAGCACATATAACTTTTTAAACGATTTTTAAAAATTTTTTTTTACAAGAGTATTTCTTACAATATTGGAATTACAATATACAATATTGTATTCAATATTTATTGTCATGAAAATCTCATTCAAGTAATAATTTTTATCCTTTCGTCAAATATTTGTCCTTCCAATATTAAAGAAACACTTCATAAAAAAAGAAAGCTTTAAATATTTAGAATTATAAAAAATAAATAAATAAAGGTAAACATGGGATTCTAATTGTAGAATCACTTTATTTCTTTTTACTTGTATTTAGTTAAGAATACATTTATTTAGTTTAAATGCATTTAACACTTGCATACATATTCAGTTGATACGCATTTAACATTTGCATATATATTCAGTTGATACGTATTTAACATTTGCATATATCTTCAAGTGATACGCATTTAACATTTGCATATATCTTCACATTTAACATTTGCATATATCTTCAGTTGGTACGCATTTAACATTTGCATATATCTTCAGTTGATACGCATTTAACATTTGCATATATCTTCAGTTGGTACGCATTTAACATTTGCATATATCTTCAGTTGGTACGCATTTAACATTTGCATATATTTTCAGTTGATACCCATTTAACATTTGCATATATCTTCAGTTGGTACGCATTTAACATTTGCATATATCTTCAGTTGGTACGCATTTAACATTTGCATATATCTTCAGTTGCATATACCCATTTAACATTTGCATATATTTCATTTGCATATAGTTGGTACGCATTTAACATTTGCATATATCTTCAGTTGGTACGCATTTAACTATATATATATTCAGTTGATACGCATTTAACATATATCTTCAGTTGATACGCATTTAACTGTATATATATTCAGTTGATACGCATTTAACTGTTTAATTATTTGCATTTACTGTATATATATTCAGTTGATACGCATTTAATATTTGCATACATATTCAGTTCATACATATTTAAGATTTGCATGCATAATCAATTGATACGCATTTAACACTTGTATATTTATTCCATTAGTATATAAATTTAGCAGATGCATATTTATTTACTCTGTATGCATTTAATTACTTTATATGAATTTTATAAAATCATACGCGGTAAAAGATTCTCCTTGTGTTTTTGTAATAGTTTTAATACTTTTTTTATCCGTTTATATTTTATGCTTAAGCAAAAATGAAAGTAAAATTCAAAATAATTCTTTTAAAAATAATTCCTATAATAAATTGTGAACAAGGCTAAATAACTGAGTTTATTTTTTTTGTTTAATGTTATTTATTTACTGGACAGAATAAAAAAAATACATTATTTTACCATTTTTAATATTTTTTTAATATTCATATTTAAATTATTCTCCATGACTGTATAATTTTCTGTAATTATGTATGAATATTAGATTTACAGTTTAAAGATGCCAAAACTATTACCGAGTTCCCTAGTTGAAGCATATTTTAATTCATGAATTTATTCTCATGTTTTAGATATCAGAAATAAAATAAATATTATATCACATTCTACATAACAGTCATGAAATAATAATTTTTGCATTTTCTTCTTCAAATCGGCAAAAAAAAAGTTGATTGCGTGGAACTTCAGTTTTTTTTCTTTCCATTTATAAAAAGAATAAAATTAAAACCATAAATGAAACGGCTTTTCTTCATATATTTAACAGTTTCCCTTTAAACATTTAAATATTTATATTTTAAAAAACTGTATCTCACGTTTGGAGAACACGTTTAATAAAATTTAATATTTGACTATTTTGAGAAAATAGCTCATGGTTACATTATTATTATTTCTAAATTTATACCAGTTTACAAGGCAATTGAAAGTCGTAAAATTTAGATTATGCTGCTTATTAAGAATAAATGTTTCTTTTAATTCGTATTCTTTTTCAAAGGATGCAATTAAAATTAATCTGTTCGAAAAATGCATAGATATCTTGATTATTTTGTTCATATAAGCTGTGATGAATATGAATTATATATATTGTAACGTCTCGGCCTATATTAGATCTATAACGGGATTCAAGAAGGCCACTTTCAGGCTCATGGGAACACTTTAATTTTTATTTACAAGCACTATGTATATATATATATATATATATATACAAATAATGAATTCTGGATTATCATACAAAGATATGAAAAATTAAAAATAAAATTTGATCACAAGTACAGTTCCCTCCAAAGGCGGAGATTTTTCAGAGTTCTCGAATATACATTTAACCTTATTGCCTGGTCTGCGGCAGACCTTAATTACATACAGCGTGATAAATGAAACCAAAAGGGGTTAACTTTGAAAAAAAAAAAAGGCGGAAATTTTGGCCTATTCAGTCACTTCAGAGATAAAAGAAAAACAACTCTTCTAATCGACTCGTCGCAGAACTCTCATCTTCACCAAAAACCTCATTTCAAAACAATCAGTAAAGAGGGGGTGTCAGCTTCTCTCACTTCTCATTGGAGTAGACATTTCTCATCTCGTGCTCTATCACCAATCACGATGGAACAACTCATGGTGTAGTTCCATATTCAATCTGTAATTATTTCGAACAGAGAAAATTCGTTAATTTTTTTCGCACAGACATTCGTTAATTTTACGTCTCCCAATATTCATGAATGTCTGTTATCAGATTTGATTGATAGGTTGTTCTCATTAATACAACACACTAATTGTATGTAATATAACTACTTGTCTGCTGTCAAATTTTCGTGATGGTTAGTGATTACATACTTGTCAAATAACATAGCTCTTGGGAATGAAATGCCAAAACTCTTCCCGTGAGAAAAAAAATGCTACAATTTCCATTTCTCCTTAAAATTTATTTCACATTAATTTGATTATTAGATTCAATATTTTTATTATCCTTATGAGAAATCTAATTTTTATACTAAAATGTTTAATAAATTAGTTACTACTTGATTTCCCAATTCTGTAAATTAAAAGGAATTGCTTTTTGTTAATAGAATTTCAACATTTAAGAAATATTTTAATGATCTGCATTCGTATGTATGCTCACAAATAAAAATTCGGAGATTCCGTGTCATAAATTGATGCAGTCATTGAATGTTTCTTCTCCTTATTCGATCGATGGAATCCAGTGGGAAGAGATCATTGATCAAGATTCCCACAAATATATATCTCCATGAATATATTATGAAAGAACTGACCTCGTTCACTCCAATGAGCGCTATTCAAAATGAAAAGTTGCCGAAGATTATTATGGTGACTAGAAAAGTCCTTTTGAAGAATGGGTAAATTTCCAATTATCCAATAAAAGTTTGAAAGAGGAGGCTACATGTTACGAATAAGCAATTAGAATGAGACTGCTCTTTCGGATATTTTATGGAAATTCAATGCATTGATTCTAAAATATAAAATGCAAACATTTCTCTGTTTTAAATAAATATTCGGAAAGATGTATTGAATATTAAATAATTGCATATCAATCATATTAAACATTTCTAAAAAGAACACAAAGTGCAAAATCATTTTTAAGGGTAAAAAAAAGAACAAATTAAAACATATGTAAGTTTTTATTAAAATGTTAATATTAATTGATCAAATCATTCATTTCTCAAATCTACAAATTTAATCCTTAATTATTTACTGAAACAAATTCAAGACTAATCCGACAATTAAACAATTTTATGAAATTCAGATCTTCAATAATACTTATATAATATAATACTTTGATAAGTAAAGTTATTAAATTGATAGAAAAATCTGCTACAATATAAATTTAAATATTTCCAAACATATGCTTAGTGAAGAAGTAAAGAAATGATCATGTATGCTTTAAAGACTACAATTACGTTAATTGAAGTGCCCTAATTTTGCTACATATATTTTACGTTGATTTTCGACAATATATTTCACTATACCATATTAATTAAATAAACAGTATTTCTCAGTAGTTAAGAAAACAGAAAGTAAAATATTTTACACCCATTAAATATCAACAAATAGTGTACTGACTTCTATAATCAAGCTGTAATTAATGCTATAACTAGCTGCAGTACTTGCATTCGCTTTTTCTAATGTTAGCTGTCATACATATCGTCGATTAGACTTACTGGATACGACTTAGTTCTGGAGTCCTATCGATAAACTCATTTATTTACGTTAATAGTAAATTTTATTTACGTACTCTTTTTTTTTTTTATTTTTCGAAATAATATCTAAAATCTCTTCTATTTAGTTATTGGCGGAAAATTCGTAAAAAATGCTTGCAGCTTGTCATTAGTTATTTGTCAGTGCTAACCAATGCGCATCCCAGTTGGCTTCTACGCTGCATTCTTATTTTGCCACTACAATTTTATAGAACAAATCGCATATGGCACTTTAGAGGTTTCACAGCATCCTTCTCGATGGAAGGATATTCAAAGTTCAGATTTAATGTTCCCATCCCACCATAGACATGGAAGATATCGGTTCGTCCTTCCTTGCCGAGTTTCAAAACAATCACCCATAATTCGGAACCAATCACCCAAGTCTTAATGTTAAAAGGCTATAAAACGTAATTGTTCGTCGAGAGGAATTGTGCTCCAACAACATCCTGCAGTAAACATCTAATTCTTAAATTACTTTTCTTGCATTGACTGTCATTGCCTTGTTTAAATTTTTATAAAAAATTTGAGAAACCATTTATATAAAGCTATGAAAAATTATTTTGTATAATGAACATGTAATAGAATATTTGATATCAACAAACTGAACAATAATCTCATTTCTGGTCTAGTGGTAACGCGAGCAGCTATTATTCAAGAAGGTTCAGGTTCGAACCCGCTGGTGGCATCAGAAATGACAGACTCTGATGATTGTGACAACGTAGAAAGTGTTTTGGATCGGTATTTTGGTTGACTGGTGGAAGGTTTTTTTTTTATTTTTCCCATAGGATAGATAGCAAAGTCGGAAAGGTTACCTCTAAAAGTCCACCCAGAAGGCGATTTTTTCCTTATCATCTATCGATGGGTTGATCGTGGCATACGTAATTGAAACACGAAGTTCACAGACGTTCAACAATAAGAAAATAAAAACTGAACAATATTTCTAGCACCTATTTCGAATTATTTTGAGTTTAATGATTCATTTTGAGAAAACGCAATTAAATAAATGCACAAGAAAAATGATTACTGTTATTTATAGGTAAAAAAATTCTTTGTTTCCTTTATCTTTTCTAGGTAAGTCTAGTATCACCACTGTACTAAGAGATAAAGGAAGTTTTGTCTTATCCCAGACAAGGGAGATTGATTTTTCAAGCATCCTACATGACCAGGAATACAGCGATTACTTATCAAGGGGTCGATGACAGGCCGTAAAGAACGTAGCAGAATGTTAACTGTATTGGAAAAGCAGTCTGATCCAGATGATAAGCCTGGCAAAGAATGCCAGAGACATTCCTCATTGATGGATGATCGGACTTCCGCTGATGGATCACTTCCCGTTTGCTGAAAGTCTACTCAAGGAAACGTTCTTGACCGGAAGTATTTGCTTCATTATGTATCCTATATGCATTGTTCATAGCATTTATGCATTAGGTAACTGAACTGTATAAGTAAATAACAAAACATATACAAATATGATGTATAAAGGTAACTTATCTGAATATTATTAAGTGATTTATTTATTTTATATGCGATAAAAGATCTACAAAAAGATCTGAGCCAAATTCATTCATTGTAATTTGAGCACAAAATAACTCCAAATATTATCAGCTATTTGCAGTACATTCCAAAAAGAAATATACCTATAAATTTATTAATAACTTAGTTTATAAACAAAAGCAAACATTTGTAATTATAGAAGCTTATAGTTCAATTTATATTCTGATGAATCCCAAATCACAGTAAACGTTCAGTGTGATCGGAATAAAATAACACTGCGACACATTTTATCACCAATCGCAAGTTTAATTTCTAATTATTATTTACTTTCAATTCTTGTACATTTTTAATCATCGTACCGTGAAATTTCGCAACAAATTAATATGTTCTGTATAAAAGTTTAGCTTGTGTGGATAATTCTTCCATTTTCTGAGAGATTCCAACAAACGTTCTTTAAAATGTCTGCTTCCTTTCTTCCATTTTAGGCCTATCAATCCGTAACAGTATCACATACTCCAAACTTGTCCCCTAATTTTCCAATCTTCATCTCTGTTAATATATTGTTGCGAATTTCTTTCCAAAATTACAATGTTTCACATTGTAAGAAGTAATTTTGAAATATTGTCTGATGAAATTATCGTCCTCTAACGACAGCGAGAGGACACATTTTAACAGAATTTAATGCTGAAAATTGAGATATAATCATTATCTATAGTACACGAATATGCGTTATCAGCAATATTAGTGGGAGCTTTCATTTACTAAAAAGTTTTTAGTAAATTCATGCGTATACCGATACCCAGAGCGTACAATATTTCATATATTTATATACAGTATAATTATGATTATACTAAGTACAAAAATGAATAGTCAAATACTTTTTATTTATGGAGCTTTTTTTGGCATTCATGCCTAAAGCCGTTGCAACTATATGTTGATCCAAACAGGGTTGCACTTACTAATGTTTAATTTATAAACAATCACATTCCTTTCTTAACGCAATTTTGAATTATAAGATGTTTTCACAATAAATGTTATAGAAATAACAAAAAGCAAGTCTTGCAATGAAATATAGCACTTATTAACAAAGGTTATGCAATAAAACATATAACAAATAATAAAGTTGTACATATATAATGAATTTGCATTTCTAAATATAATTATTTATATTTTTGTAAGAAAATACAGCTTGCACATGGCTCCTCTATTAAGATTTTGCCAAGCTTTAAAAAAAATTACTAATTATGTTTTCAGGGAAATGGAAATATTAGGAGGCGTATCGCGGTCTGTGCTTTCCTGATCAAATGCTTGTAAATGTAAGAAAATTAAAATAAGCTCAACAGTTGCTTAATTGAAACTTAAAACAGTGGACAAAGACAACATTTGAGTAAATCCATATTTGTTTCCCACTTAAAAACATCCATTAAAACTTTTTTTTTTTGCAACATCAAGGCAATTTTCTAGTCAAATCTCAAAATTTGTGGGGGTAGTTTACATTAATTCATACTAATTGCACGCCTATATCCGTCTTGAACAGAACTACCACATTTTTATATAGCTTGTCCCGTTGTTCTTAAGCACGACTTCGGGACGCCAAAATGTGTCATTTTCAGAAAGAAAGAAATAACCACAATAAATCTTTTTTTTCCCACTAAGGTGTTAAAAATAAACAATAATCCGACAGTAATTTCCTAGATGACGGGATGTGCATTTCGTACATATGTCAGCCTGATGACAGCCTTCTAGCTCATTCAAAATTGCAAGATAGCGGCGGAAGTAGCGTTAACAAAGAAAAGATGAAAACAACAGCTGCTGAGTTCCACAATAAGCAATGACTAATTGCTGCAGTGGACTAAGGAAGCAATCTTTGAAGAACTAGAAATATTCGAACAGTTGAATTGAAGCAAAATTTCTACGTGGGAAGAAATTCAAATAGACGTTTTTGTCGTAAAAAAGAATTATTAATTGTATAAAAAGAATTATTATAAATATATTAATTGTATTAAATTCTCTTTTTCTAACTGTATTATACCGCAATAGGGACTGAATGGAACACTAGAAATTTTTTCACCAGAAAGTTATTATGTGGAAATGGTGTGAATTGAACAGCCAATTGTCTGGACAATTCTTTGCGAATTGAACGGCCAATCGTCCCAACAATTCATTGCGAATTGAACGGCCAATCGTCCCAACAATTCATTGCGAATTGAACGGCCAATCGCCTCAACAATTCATTGTGAATTGAACAGCCAATCGTCTCGACAATTCATTGCGAATTAAACAGCCAATAGTCTCGACAATTCATTGCGAATTGAACGGCCAATCGTCTCGACAATTCATTGTGAATTGAACAGCCGATCGTCTCCACAATTCATTGCGAATTAAACAGCCAATCGTCTCCACAATTCATTGCGAATTAAACAGCCAATCGTCTCCACAATTCATTGCGAATTAAACAGCCAATCGTCTCGACAATTCATTGCGAATTAAACATTGAATCATATGAATTTTTGTACAATTATCGAGCATATTTTGTGTCTGTCTGACACTAATGCTCTCTTAGAAAGTGCCTTCTTTCATGAATAAATTGTGGACGAGCGAAAACACACAGTTGAAGGTCTCGGTTCTCAAAGAAATATTTTATCACCAAATTAGATTTTTAAGCAATCCTGGCAGATTAAGTATGGCAGTAACCGTTAAAAGTTCTTCCGAAGAACATTAAAAATCCTTTTTTTTTTTTCTTCAAGGACTTTTCTTTACTATAATGTGTGGAGAGTAAATTTTGTGATGTGTAAAAAAAGAAAAAAAAAAAGGCTTATAATACACAATTGATTTTAGTTACCTAGATCAAAGCTAGGAAAAAATAGTCCTTCTACCCTAATTTTATAGCTATTGACGCGTTTTGAAATACTTTATGAAGTTAAAAAACAAAACGCTTTAAAAAAGATTTGATAGATTTGAATAAATAAAGTGTTCGCTAGCTTCTCGAAGAATAAAAAAAAAAAACAGTGTTATTGAAAATCTGCAAATAGTAAAAAGTCATGAAAACTTTTGAAAATAAAAGTCATTTGAAACTTTAGCAAATAGTGAAAAGTCATACTTTATCTCTGGGATCCAAGAAATGTAGTATAAAAGCATTACCAGTTTATAACGCATGATTTAGTTTCCTGTAGTTTTAATGTTTGCAATAACCATAAATACGTCTCAAGGACGAACAAACACAGACACAGAATATTATTTAGAGATCTGCCAAGCTATAGAATGGGTAAGACTAAAAATCTCAAAATTCTGAGAACGTCAAGTATATATTAGTGAAAGATAACTTCTTATACACAACTATAAAGATTTTTTTAAATCAATTATTTTATAAATTAGAAAACTAGATAGAGAGCGTAGCAAGCAATACAGACGAAAAGGAATGCTAACGTGATAGCAATAAAACATGGGTCTGTTTACAATAAAAAAAATAACAATGTTAACTTACAGAAAAATCAATTATCGTTAGATGAATATCATCTTATTACATAGAGAATTTATCATCAGTGCATGTAATTGAACGTTATAATCAATCTTTTAAATGATCACCGGAATGATTAATTAATTAATCATAAGCTTATTAAAAATAAACTGCTGTGGCTAAACCAATTATAATAAACAATCGACTATGACTAAACCAATATAATAAACAATCAATTATGATTAAATCAATTAATAAACAATCAAATATGATTAAATCAATAATAAACAATCAAATATGACTAAATCAATAATAATAAACAATCAAATATGATTAAATCAATAATAATAAACAATTAAATCAATAATAAACAATAAATAAATCAATAATAAACAATCAATTATGATTAAATCAATAATAAACAATCAATTATGATTAAATCAGTAATAAACAATCAATTATGATTAAATCAATAATAAACAATCAATTGTAATTAAATCAATAATAAACAATCAATTGTGACTAAATCAATAATAATAAACAATCAATTATGATTAAATCAATAATAAACAATCAATTGTGATTAAATCAATAATAATAAACAATCAATTGTGACTAAATTAGTTATAATGAACAATCAATTGTGACTAAATCAGTTATAATGAACAATCAATTGTGACTAAATCAATTATAATAAACAATCAATTGTGACTAAATCAATTATAATAAACAATCAATTGTGACTAAATCAATTATAATAAACAATCAATTGTGACTAAATCAATTATAATAAACAATCAATTGTGACTAAATCAATTATAATAAACAATCAATTGTGACTAAATCAATTATAATAAACAATGAATTGTGACTAAATCAATTATAATAAACAATCAATTGTGACTAAATCAATTATAATCAATCAACTAAAATCAATTCTTATATTTTAAGAACAGCATTAAAAAATGTAATATGAAATATGCTAAATAAGCGACTGTACAGAAAAATATACATTTTATTCTTGTGAGTAGTTTGATTTTCAAGAGGTACTTATTTTTAAGACCATGACTAACTTTTTTTATTAGAAGATGCATACAATTATTAGTTAAAACTGCGGTACAAAAATAATTGTTTGGTTTAGCTTAGTTAAAAAGAACAACGATCTTTAATAAAAAGTTCGCACTCTCAAGAAATTTGCTTTTTCCATAGTAAAAGCTGTTTATAAAAGAACGTCATAAAATTTAAAGTTTACATAAAAAAAAACCCTTTTTCTCCCTTTGGGAGCATAAACATGCTAAAAATGGCTGCAGTATTTGCTAGAAACTAAGAAAATTGCGAGCATAAAAGCATTTATGGAGTCATCTGACTAGAAATATTACTCCATTCCGGGCTTAGAAATATTTCTTCAAAAAAAGGCAAAAATACGATATTTTAAGGATAGGTACAAGCATTTAAAATTTTACTGGAATTTCATTATTGTATAAAAAATATTCCCAATATAAATTGTTTTTTTGTGTGTGTGTCCACAAATAATAACTTTAAAACTTTGCAATATATACATGTTAAAAAACTAAAATATTGTATAGGAGGAAAAATAAAATATTTTAAGATTTTTATTGTTGAAATACTATATTTCTTTTAATTAAAAATTATTATGTAACCATTTTTAAAATTTATGCAATGAGCAGTTAAATCATATAGAACAACTTCTAAAATTAATTACATGCATTATTTATATACGCATAAACTTTTTAATTGGATAAAAAAAGTAAGAAAGATGTAGCTTAATTTTAGATAATTAAAGATGTATTAAATATTTTTGATAAGTAGCAAAAAGCAGAAATGTACTTAAAATTTTCGATGACAACCTTAAGCTTTGAGATATTGTTGCAAATGTTGATCAAAGAATCAGGAAAACGCATTTACATGTAATCCAGTTATCTTAATAAAAAAGATTAAATACATATTTAAATTAAATAACATATATATTTAGATGATCATATTATATTTACATGATTACATATATATTTAACATTAAGAAATTACATGCATATTTTTAATTTACTACTCATTATTGCACGATATCGCGCATGTTTGAGTTGATTATATAGGGTCGGCAAGGAAGCCTTAAAAACATTGGAAAACCGAATTTACTTTCTTGATCCAGTAATTTGACAAATACGTAAAAGGTTTAAAAAGGAAGAAGTTTGATACAATAAAAAAATCTACCATTCTATCCATGCAAGGGCGGGGGTGATTTTGATGTAATACATTTTTTTAAATAATTAAAATGGAAAGCGTTGTTACAATGAATGAAATTTAATACACGAGCGAAAAATTTAATACAGAGCGAGCAATATGAACTATGCAAATTAAAATTAAAAATTAATAAACAAAACCATGATGACAAAAATATTTTTTTGTTTCATTTGGTTTTCTATGTCTGACATCTAATGTTGTGTCGATATGAATTTATAAATAATTTGCTTGTGTTAAGGTAAAATTTTGGTAATCCTTACATCTCATGTGCTGTAGTTATGCATTTTATGTATGTACATATATTTAAATGGTTTGTGTATGAAGGCCTCTAGCTCCCTTCGATTGCAAGTCGATTTTGATAAAGAAATGACCATTTCTTGTGGAAATACATCACAACAGTTGAGACTATAGGGAGTGTATTATTGTTATCTCTGTGCGTTGTTTTAATTGGCGGGTTTTTCGAAACTTCAAAGCACAGGTAGTCAGATTGCATTACGGGTGAAGACAAGGTTTATTAAGATGGTCGGGGGTCGGACTTGTGAAGATATATGTCGTCTCTTATTTACAGATGGTGGGGTTTGACGAAAATAAATTGCGCAGATTGGCGGCGATGGAATGATAAGCCAAGTGTATACAGATGTTTTGGTAAATGCCGCTTGAAAGGAGGAATCGGCTACTAACTTCCAAAAAGATTAGCCGCTCCTTCGATCTAATGAAGTGTCGGTATCAATGGGTTATTACGGAATACTTAATAGATTTTTAAGTTTTGGGTGACAGTGAAACGTGTTCTATACAGATATTAAATATTAGTGATATTTATTTTAAAAATACAAAACCACATTAAGTGAAAGAAAAATTTTAACCGTTTACTTACGAAAAAGTCAATAATGATAGAAACAAAATATGGTCATTTTACTAAACGTGGTCAAACTTATCATTTAAAGTGGGGTTATTATGTTATTATTTGAAATTATACATTGAAATCATCAATTGTTAAATAATATCGTTCAATTATATTATGACAAATACAAATGAATTCTTCAACTTTTATTATTATTATTATTATGCGAGAAGTAGTAACAATGTAAATCATCGCAAGCCAAAATTTGTACAGAACTTTACTGGTAGAGATTTTCGCTGAAGTATGGTTTCATTAAAATTTCATTATCCCAATTCGCGGCAAACAATTTCAAATACGACACGGAAATGAGAAAAAAAAATTACACCGAGTAAAAGTCCTCGCGGAAAGCAGTACCAGCAGTTATAACTTTTAGGACACCAAAATTTACGCATTAAAATTGTTTTCAAATGCAGGGAGATGATCCGCCTTTGGGAAGTCTGATATTAAACATAATTCATTTTAACCACAATGCATCCTCGACTAAGTGTAATTTAGAACGAATGTGATATCAGGGTTCATCTCCACCACCCCTCCAGTCCAATTGAAGGACATTTCGACTCATGGATTTATCACACTCAACTTCGTAATTACCCGATTTATGGCCGAGTGTGTATAGTCAATGTGCAGGAAGGAAGATTCGAATCCGCTGGCGGCATCTCAGAAGACGACGGCTTTCAAAAACGAGAATAGTCGATGGCGATTGCGACAACGTGTTTAATAATCTCGCATAGACAATCTGACTGCCTGGTAGAAATTTACACAATATGGCATATAAATATGGGTAGTTACTTTTTCATATGAGGGTAATTACACTTCATCAACCATTGTTCATGGGAAGCATAATTGTGATTAAACGCAAATCTATATACATAAAAAGCACTAAAAGTAAATTTGCAATAAACATTCATAATTGCAATCCAGTTATTTTGAATAATAAAATGTACGAAATAATGCATGGTAAGAATTCTAAACGTCTAGAACTTAGTTCCAATTAATAATAGGAAAATATATTGCAGAATTACGGAATATGAATGTGAAATTAATTCAAATAATGTTGAATAACAATCCGGAAAATTTAAGGTGTACACACCTGCGTACTAATGAAGGATTTTAAATAAGCCTTTTCATTTCAGTTATTTATAAAACGAGTTTTTATTAAGTTTTTTTTTGTTCTTTACACGTGCGTCAATGGTAATGCAATTTATGACAAGTTTAATACAGAGAGATGACTACTGAATTTAAATGTAAAAGATAATATTCTGTGGAAACTTATAAATAACTGAGACGGATTTATCTCACAGCATTTAAATATCAACACAAATTATCAGTCCTTTACATGTTGTCCGGATTACACTCAATGCTACTTTATAAAAAAATCATTGAAATATATTTAATTTTGTCAATGTGACAAAATGTATTTTTAAAATGTTTTCAAATAGTTTTAAAAATGCTTTTCATTTGGAGAATTATTTCATTGACATTTTTTTCTATAAATGCAAGCTATAAAATTTTGCATGCATGGTAATTTATATATTTTTCTGAAATATTTAAAATTCTTTTATAACTTCAATCATTTCTGTGACCGTTATCAAATAATCTTAAATTCAAAGGATATTAAAATTAATGCAGACTAATATTGTGAAAAATATATACTATCACGAAAAAAATATACCTAAAATTTATGAATACATTCCATTTTGATGAAAAATATTCAAAAAGCAATTATTGCCCCTCTATTTTTACTATTGTATAATAATATAATAATATATTACAAAACATGTGCCACGAAATTACACAAATATCTAATATGGAAGTTAAGCCATTTTTAAAATAAAATTACTTGTGAACTTGCTTACATAAGTATAAAAAAAAAAATCTAACGCTAACAGAACAGAAATTATCTTCAGATAATGAATATTACTCATGTCTGTCCAGTTCCAAGTCATTACAGTTATTATTTGATATTTTACAATTAAATCTAAATGTGTAATTTTTATATCCACTTTAAAATAATTATTTTCAATGAAACAGGAATTTTATACAGAAAACTTAATATTAATTTTCTATAATTTCGTCTATATTATTCATTATTAAATAAATATAATTATGTTCAACTATAAGAGTCAATTAAATGAAACCATTGATTTTTATAAAATTTCTGAAATTTACTGTCCTGTAAATAGGCATTTTGATTGTATGTAAAATCCAGTATATGGAATGTGTTTAATAAAAACAAGTAATATAAAAAAAATTAATTTAAAGTCAATTCCTACTTTTTTCACTATATTGCAGAAAGTCTTTTCTAAATAATTTTCATTCCTTTTTGGCGCCATCTATTGGTAGATATATGCAACTTAAATCTAAAATTCATTAATTGAATGTAATTAATGAATTAATATTTGAAAAAAAACCGTATTAACATCAAGTGTCATCCACTACAAGTTAAATAAAATGTATTTGAACTTGAGTGGATGAATAAAAAGTATTTTATTAACGATTGAAAATTTGTATAAGATATATATAGGGAAAGTGTGAGCTAATAGAAGGAATTGAAAAGAGATTTAGAAAATGCATCCAAAAAGAGCATTTCAAATTCATTGTCAAATAAAAGCGCATTATAATGTTTCAAGCTTGTTAAAACAGGATATTTGCGAAACGAACTGCATATTGTTCAGCTATTTAATGTAGTGACAAGCACAACACCCGCTTTAAAGACAGAAAGAGACGAATCGATTGCGTGTTAGGGGTGCGACACAAGCGTAACACCATAAAAAGAAATTGAATAGTGTAAGGGAAGGCGATTTAAAAACATAAAGGAACGGAAGGTAGAACAGTTTACTAAAACAGCATTGTTACAAAAAAAAAAAAAAAAAGTTGAGAACTCGAATGCCCATTGTAGGTAATGATAAAAAAATTATCGACATAAAATATTTGAAAGTGTTTTAACTACATAATCTCTATCATTCTTTAAATTGGTCGAAAATTGTAAATTAGTGTATAAAAAATAAAGTAAAATAGAAGAGAACATGGATTCGATTACATTGATGATATGTCCTATACACTGCTTTGAGGAAAGGGGATATTAATAACGAATGTGAGAGACAGACTTACATTAATAATCAGACAGACTGAAATTTTTTTTTAGTGTTTCTGAAATACGATACGATAATGTGGTTTTTTTAGTTCTTATTAAATGGGAATATTTTGTTACAGCCAATTTAAAGTAGACTATCGTTGACATAAAAATAATGACAATAAATATTGTATGTGCTCTTACATACAATAAATTTTGTATGTGAATAATACAATAAATATTGTATGTAAGCGTATACAATATATAAGTTCGATTGTATGAAGTATTCGACCAGTTTTCGCGTGAACTAATGAAAATAGTGCAGTCTGCGGTTGCATGACTTTTCAATCGCGCAAGGATATTCATCGGAGTTTATGCATATTGTAAACTTATTGTATAATTGGCAAGGCCAATTTGTTTGATGTTGAAGGAAACAATACGAGCCCATGTGATAAGTGCTTTAGAAAGTTAATGCATTATTTGGTATCTGACACCGTTCGGAATATTTAGTATCTGAGAACACGGCAAAAAAAGGTATTACAAATTATTCAGTGGCACAAGAGGCACATTTTATCAGTTACTACGGATACCTAAATTATTTATAATTCAAAAAAATTGTTTTAATCGAGTTACACATTGAAGAAACAATGTATCGAAAACTAAACCCCGATAAGAGAGATACTAAACCCCATTTTAAAATGCAAGCAACGAATGCACAGCGTAAATGTATTGTATGAGTGGCAAATTTAATTAGTTTCATGTTGAAGGAAAGAATACCGAGTCCACATGATAATGTGCTTGAGAAAGCCTTATTCCACCTATAAGGCATACTTGGTTGATGTGTCAAGAGAAGTAGTGTCTACTATCATAAATGTAATGCACCATTTGTTATCTGACACTGTATGGTATTTAGTATCTGAGAACACGACAAAAAGCGGCATTAAAAACTATTCAGTGACAACAGCCACATTTATCAGTTACCACAAATCCCTAAATTATTTAGAATTCAAAAAAAAAATTTTTTTAATCGAGTAACACATTGAAGAAATAAAATCTATCCAAAGTATCAATCAGATTAAGATTCTAAACCCGATTTTTAAAATGCAAGCAACGAATGCACATCGTAAACTTAGTGCATGGTGGCAAAACCGATTTGTTTCATGTTAAAGGAAACAATACGACTTCATGTGATGTCATACGCTTTAGAAAGCATTATTCTTCCTCTAAGAGATTCTTGATAAGAGTTTCAAGAGAAGTGGTGTTTACCATCATAAATTTATTGTATATCTGACGCCATATGGGATTTTTGTATGTGAGAACACGACAAAAAAAGGCATTAAAAACTATTCAGTGACACCAGGCACATCTTGCCAGTAACCACAAATCCTTAAATTCTTTAGAATTGAAAAGAAAAAAAAAATGTTTTAATCGAGTTACACATCGAAGAAATAGAATCTATCGAAAACATTAATCAGATTAAGATACTAAACCTCATTTTAAAATGCAAGCAACGAATGAAAAAAAGAAAAACAAATATCAAGAGATGTTTAGATAATGCTAACTCTTTAATTGAAGACACTCTTTAGAGGAGAAATCTGAGACTAAGCTAAAGAAAACTTAAGAGAAAAAAAAAAAAGGAAAGTTCCCACATTTCCTAAGTGTTTCGTTCTTTTTTTGTTTTTTCTAACGCATACTTAATTTTTTTCTACTTCTTTTCGTCAAAGATGCCATCAATTTAATAAGTGAATCATTAAGAGATGCAGTAACATCATCTAATGCGAACAAGGTGAGTAAACATTGATTTTTTTTTTTTTTTTTTTTTGGAGGAAAGAAATTCAGGCTGCGTTCTTAAAGTGCTCTTAAAATTTCCTTTTAAGTTTGTAAATTTTATCTCACTAGAAAAATAATTTGGCCTCATGAATGTTGAATAAATTTATTTGATAATGTAAGCTTAAAAGTAAAAAGTGAAGGACAAGTAAAATTTTATATTCTCATTATTATATTTCTTAAAACTAAAAAAGAAAGATTATATAAAAAAAGTTTATTTAAAGGAAATTTGATATTATATTTTGCAATTATGAAATAGTTTTGTTTTTGCATTGCAAATTTGATATTTAATATTAACTATATGTATTACAA
Source organism: Caerostris extrusa (assembly GCA_021605095.1). Taxonomy (NCBI): domain Eukaryota; kingdom Metazoa; phylum Arthropoda; class Arachnida; order Araneae; family Araneidae; genus Caerostris; species Caerostris extrusa. The sequence continues at coordinate 85,944 of BPLR01012561.1, forward strand.
CTCTAAATTTTAAATTTTTATATTTTTAATAAACCGCATGTTTATGCATGCCTCTTGTTGAATTAATCTGAACCAAGATAATTAAAACTTTTTCATGGTCGTAGTTATTAGAATTTAAAAAATAGTCAGTCACTCCTTTAAAAAAATTCAGTATTCTAATTTTAAATAATTACGATGAGCAGAATATACAAGATGCATATAAGTATCAATAGATAATTAATACAGAAATAAATGTATCTTTTAATAAGAAAAATATATAAACCAACAAAGCATAATCGAATCAAATCTGTTAAAATAAAGCTTTTATCTATACCATTATTCACATAAAAAATTTGAATAGATGATTTAACAGGTTAAATACTTAACACAAAAAACGGAACAAATGCGCTCAAGTGAGATTTTTAATGTTTTTGTCATTCAAGACTGTTGAGGCGTATATTAAAAACTTGCTTCAACCCATCTAGTTATTTATAATTTAAAGTTGAAATTATGAGTTAAGTCAAATCATTTAAAGTAACAATATTTCTAAAAGTATATTGTTTCATGTTGAAAAAAACAGTACATTTTGAGTCCATGTGATATGTGCTTTAGAGAACTTTATTCATCCGCTAAGTCATTCTGGGTGAGAATTTCAAGAGAAGTGGTGTCTACCAACATAAATTTAATGTATCATTTGATATCTGACGCCATATGGTATTTAGTATATGAGAACACGACAAGAAAAAAAGGTATTACAAACTATTCAGTGACACCAGGCACATCTTGCCAGTAACCACAAATCCTGAAATTCTTTAGAATTCAAAAGGAAAAAAATGTTTTTAATCGAGTTACACATTGAAGAAATAGAATCTATCGAAAACATTAATCAGATTAAGATACTAAACCTCATTTTAAAATGCAAGCAACGAATGAAAAAGAGAAAAACAAATATCAAGAGATGTTTAGATAATGCTAACTCTTTAATTGAAGACACTCTTTTTGAGGAGAAATCTGAGACTAAGCTAAAAAGAAAACTTAAGAGAAAAAAAAAAGGAAAGTTCCCACATTTCCTAAGTGTTTCGTAAGATTTTTTTTTTTTTTTTTTTTTTTTAACGCATACTTAATTTTTTTTTTTTTCTACTTCTTTCGTCAAAGATGCCATCAATTTAATAAGTGAATCATTAAGAGATGCAGTAACATCATCTAATGCGAACAAGGTGAGTAAACATTGATTTTTTTTTTTTTTTTTTTGGAGGAAAGAAATTCAGGCTGCGTTCTTAAAGTGCTCTTAAAATTTCCTTTTAAGTTTGTAAATTTTATCTCACTAGAAAAAATAATTTGGCCTCATGAATGTTGAATAAATTTATTTGATAATGTAAGCTTAAAAGTAAAAAGTGAAGGACAAGTAAAATTTTATATTCTCATTATTATATTTCTTAAAACTAAAGAAAGATTATATAAAAAGTTTATTTAAAAGGAAATTTGATATTATATTTTGCAATTATGAAATAGTTTTGTTTTTGCATTGCAAATTTGATATTTAATATTAACTATATGTATTACAACTCTAAATTTTAAATTTTTATATTTTAATAAACCGCATGTTTATGCATGCCTCTTGTTGAATTAATCTGAACCAAGATAATTAAAACTTTTTCATGGTCGTAGTTATTAGAATTTTAAAAAATAGTCAGTCACTCCTTTAAAAAAATGTAGTATTCTAATTTTAAATAATTACGATGAGCAGAATATACAAGATGCGTATAAGTATCAACAGATAATTAATACAGAAATAAATGTATCTTTTAATAAGAAAAATATATAAACCAACAAAGCATAATTGAATCAAATCTGTTAAAATAAAGCTTTTTATCTATACCATTATTCACATAAAAATTTGAATAGATGACTTAACAGGTTAAATACTTAACACAAAAAACGGAACAAATGCGTTCAAGTGAGATTTTTAATGTTTTTGTCATTCAAGACTGTTGAGGCGTATATTAAAAACTTGCTTCAACCCATCTAGTTATTTATAATTTAAAGTTGAAATTATGAGTTAAGTCAAATCATTTAAAAGTACAAGAGAAGTGGTGTTTACCATCATAAATTTATTGTATATTTGACTGACACATATGGGATTTTGTATATGAGAACACGACAAAAAAAGGCATTAAAAACTATTCAGTGACACCAGGCACATCTTGCCAGTAACCACAAATCCTTAAATTCTTTAGAATTCAAAAGAAAAAAAAAATGTTTTAATCGAGTTACACATCGAAGAAACAGAATCTATCGAAAACATTAATCAGATTAAGATACTAAATCTCATTTTAAAATGCAAGCAACGAATGAAAAAGAGAAAAACAAATATCAAGAGATGTTTAGATAATGCTAATAACTCTTTAATTGAAGACACTCTTTGAGGAGAAATCTGAGACTAAGCTAAAGAAAACTTAAGAAAAAAAAAGGAAAGTTCCCACATTTCCTAAGTGTTTCGTTCTTCTTTTTCTAACGCATACTTAATTTTTTTCTACTTCTTTTCGTCAAAGATGCCATCAATTTAATAAGTGAATCATTAAGAGATGCAGTAACATCATCTAATGCGAACAAGGTGAGTAAACATTGATTTTTTTTTTTATAACTTTTTTTTTTTGGAGGAATGAAATTCAGGCTGGGTTCTTAAAGTGCTCTTAAAATTTCCTTTTAAGTTTGTAAATTTTATCTCATTAGAAAAATAATTTGGCCTCATTGGACGACATGAATGTTGAACAAATTTAATTCATAGTGTAAGATTAAAAGTGAAAATGTAGGACAAATAAAGTTTAATATTCTGATTAATATATTTTTAAAACTAAAAGAAGAAAGATTACAAAAATTAAATTTTTATTTAACAGAAATTTATTATTATATTTTACAGTTAAAAAATAGTTTTGATTTCACATTGCAAATTTGATATTTAATATTAACTATATGTATGTCACCAAATTTTTATATTTTAATAAACCACAGGATTACTTGTTAAATTAATCTAAACCAAAACAATTAAAACTTTTTCATGGTCGTAGTTTTTAGAATTCTGAAAAATAATCAGTCATCCTATAAAAAAATGCAAAAGAAATAGTATTCTAATTTTAAATAATTACGATGAGCAGAATATATAAATGCATATAAATATCCATAGATAATTAATACAGAAATAAATTTACCTTTAAATTAGAAACCAATAAGGCACAATTGAATCAAATCTGTTAAAATAACACTTTTTACATATAACATTAATTACAAAAAAATTTGCATAGATTACTTAATAGGTGAGACAATTAACACAAAAAAATCGGACACAGTCCATTCAAGTGAGACTTTTGATAATGTCATTCCAGACAGTTGAAGCGCATCTTAAAACTTGCTTCAATCCATCTTGTCATTTATAATTTAAAATTGAAATTATGAGTAAAAAATCATATCATTTTGCAACTAAAAGATAACTTTTTTTCTCCACATTGTACTTTTATATAAGCGTTAGGTCATTTTTCTATGAATTTAATAAAATACTTTCATTCCTCCATTTTCATTGAACTTGTTAATAATATCAATAAAATAAATAGCATTATGGATGTATAATTTTCTATTAGACATATATATTTAAAAAAAAAAAAAAAAGAATGTATTGTTTAAATTTTTATTTCAAATTTAAAAATTTAATAGTTTTTTTTTATTAATTTATAAATAAATTGATTAAATTAATTTTTTTTAAATGTTTCATTAAGAATAGAATTTTTTTTATTTACAAATAATTTCATAAAAAAAAAAAAAAAAAAAAAAAAACAACTAATTATAAACTGAACTTCACCAAGCCTTTTACTAATTATTTTTCACCCTTTTTTTTTTTTCTTTTACAAAAAGACCAAACCCAACTACTTTCGAACAAAAGAATCACACGGCAAGAAAGGTAAACAACTGATATGAACGCCAGTGTCGATTCCACAGGTGTTTTTTTTTTTTTTTCTCCATTCGTCCCTGTCACCCGAGTGACGTCTGTGTTTTCCGTTTACATTTGACGACCTTGGCACAGAGCCATGTGTTTCCCCGCTTTGTTGTAGCCATTATTTATTTTTATTTTGGTTTTTTTCCTTTTTGTTGTCAGATATGTTCTATTTTTAGAAAAAGGAAAGTTTAATTTTGTTCGTCCGTTCAATTCAATAACACGATGGCGGAAGAGCAAATAAATAATAGAAATAGAAAAAAAGACTGCACAAATTAAACTCGCCATTTCTCGACTAAACAGATGACTTGCAAAAGAAAAATAATTCGCAAGTCAACAGTGAATCCGTTCGTCTGCTTACACATGCATCGTTTAACGATGACGGACAAGGAATGAAAAAAAAAAAAAAAAAGTAAATCCACCCACGGTTTTCTGTTGCCATTAAAGACACTTAAAAATGCTACAACTATTTATTTTTTTTTTAATAAAAATGGGCAAAGCATGAAGGCATTTATTTAAAGTTCGTTAACACTGATGGTATATTAGGAATTAAAAGCAAAATTAAATACCATTTTTATTAGTTGCACTGAAAATCTACCTGGAATATTTTATTACAAAATATTATTATGAGGCTTCCAGATGTAAGAAAAAAACAAATTATACATTTTGCATTTAAAACTAAATTCAGAGTTCGTTCATTTTGAATTTTTCGTAGGTACATAGAATTTCCATTGTTAATTTTAATACTGTCAATTTTTATTGTAATATTCTTCAGTACAAAAGTACAATTCTTATAGTATTATTCATCGTCAATGTAAGTAATACTTTAGTTAAGTCTATGTATTATTATTTGATTTTTAATTATTATTAGTTAAACTTCATTTCTAAATCACCATTCATAAACCTTTAACAATTGCTACTGGAAATTATTCATTTCTAATTCTTTGTAATTTTTAATGCCCTCTATGTCGCGAACAACTATGTAATATTTGTGCTGATTATATTTTCTAATTAATTTCAATGTTAATTCATAGGCCGCGATTCTTGTATTATGCCACGAAAAATAATTCAAAATTTTACATTAAAAGTATATTTTTTAAAGATTCATGGTTCTATTTGTATTTGAAATTATCGTTGAAAAAAAATTCTCAATTTTCTACACAATAATGGGAAAAAAAAACCAGTGAGTATCAGATTTACGACAAACAGAAGAAGTATCTGTTTGAATTGACAAAATTGATGCATCATTTTGCAAAATAAAAAAATCAAATGTAAAAGTTCGTAAAGTGCAATGATGACGCAGAACGATATGATAATATGATCTTTTATGATTATTCAAATTTGCAAGATAGATGTTCCAATACTTTTCATTACAACTTTTTAAGTGATTTCTTTTATTTTACATTTTATCCATAATAACATTTTAAAATGTATTATATTTAAATTATCAATTTATGATATTTCAAATATAATACATTTAGCAAGGTGTAACGGACAAAGGGCTGTTATTTTTCAGCCTACAATAGCACAGCCAAATGACCAATCACGTTACACAACTATGATCTTCACACTACTCTGCACCTTTCTCTCTTAAAATCTTAGCTGAAGTCCATGGCATCGATGGGAGCTGAACTGCATGCCCTTTAACATATCTACCAAGTGCGATTCGTACTGCATCATTCCTATACTACAAGTAAAAAGGAATAGTGCATCGGAAATTCAGCAGAATCAGTTGTGTTTAAACTAGCACTGTTTTGATCCATGGCAAAGCAAAACAGCATGCCGCTTGGGAACCAAACAACTTCTTGCACAATTACAATGGGAATTGTTCAATCGTCGGCATACACCAAGACTTAGTATAGTGTTTCGGCGACTAAGAGGGTACTAGAAAACTCATTTACAGTTATGACAAATATCATTATGGCAACTATTTCACATTCAAATATCATACAGTAGAAAACTGGGTGAAAATCATTAAGTTATTTTGACTGTTGATGAGAAACTGTTGCACATGCCATTAACTTTACTCATTTCTCAGACTGGCTTTACTTACACCCTTTTACACAAATGAGTTTTCTCACTGGGCCAAAAAATGGGTCAACAATTTCAGCTTATGAATTAAGTTTTAAATCTAATCTGAGTACTAGTAGCATTTTTGAAGCAGGACAGCTGATTAAAACATTTTTGTTATTACACATTGATAAAAGCGTACATATACTCAAATTTATGAAATCAGTAGGACTTAATTACTATACAATTAGAATAATATTAACCATTTTTTATTTAACTATGCATTAAGGGAAAGATAAATAACATTATACCTTTCTTAGAAGTATTCTATAACATGAAAGCCAAGAACAAAAACTAAACGATGGTTCATTTCTCTACATATTATTAACTTTAAATATCAGTGGAACTAAAATTAAGTTTTATGATATATGAATTGGTTGGAACTGAATTGGCTATTGCCAGTTCAGTTGCAGATTGTTAATTTTTAAATTGATGAAAGGATGACACATGAAATTGATGATACATGCAAAGTGTCTGAAATATTGAAGAATGAGAACTATTAAAGTGAGAGGATCAACTTGGCAGACAGCGTATTGGATTTCCATACTAGCAACTCTACTAGTAATACTAGTAGAGTTACTACTAGTAATACTATACTAGTAAAGCCAAACAGATAGCTCACGTAACCATGCCAGTGTTGGATATGATAAATCAGATGGGAACAAAGTATTTAAGTTGGACTGGGAATAGAGGGTGAAAAGGAGTGAATTCTCCAGAAGTTATTCTTGATGGTATTCCTTCAACTGTTTAATGGCAAAATGTGGATGTAGTAAGGCAGAACTCTTCTAGTGCTTGATATTTGAGTAAAGCTACATGTCAGTTATCTATAAGTGATTGGCTTTATTTAAAGTGTTTAGTATAAAAAAAAACACTATTGAGATTATTATAATTTCATTTCTACTGTATTATGTGTTCTTTAACTAAGCACAATAATAATATCTTTTCAAAAAAAAAAAAATCGATGTTTAAGTTTCGTACGCCTTTAGTTTGGTGTACAGCGGTCACGCTACATGTTGTTCTGTTCGTGTTCTCATACATAACAAATATATATAAAAATATTTGTTAGATAGTGAATATTATTCATTCCCAGCAGCTGTTTTTCGGAAATGGAAATGTACCCAAATATAGCACGAAATCAGATTAATTTTAATAAGTAGCTGTTTCGAGCAAAAAGCAGAATACACTAAATGTCTTTGAATATTGTATTTTAATGATAGCATAGCATAGCATAACAACAGTAGTTTTGATAATAATCTATAAACCATGTTATAAAAATAACTAACCATGTTTTCCGTAGCACACAAGCGGAAACTAACAATTTATAGGAAATGGTAACTTATTTCTTCATTTGTATAGTGAGAACACCTTCTAAAATTGCGGAAAGTATATACTAAAAAAGTAATTTCGCACGGTAAACACATTAAAAAAATCAAACGTTTTCAATTAAATATTTGTTTTGCTTATATAAGCCTTTAATGAGAAATAAATGATAGAATGCATTAAAAATAAAGTTTTTCTTGCGTGATATTAAAAATGATTTAATAAGTGACTTGGTATTTGATTTGATTGGATTTTATATTAATGATTTAATGATTTTTGACATTTGCCAATGGCTTAATCTTAATAGATGATATAATTGACACTCTTAAAAATAAAATGGAAAGAGTTTTTTTTTTTTTTTTCTATAAAGATTCATACTCTTGAAGAAAAACAAATTTCTACGTATTCCCAAAATAATTTCCCCAAATATTCCTAAATTAAATTTTCGGTACATAAACAAAGTTTCTACTTGATCTCCTTTTATCTTTGCTTCAAAGCGCGAATTTGTTTAAAAGTTTGAGACATAAATTGCTTAAATTTAAGTGGAAGGTGCTGTGCCAACGATAAATCCTTGCAAGGTAGTGACAATTTAATAGAGCTTTTCTCCTTTATCCTTCATGTGAATGCAATGTAGCAGAAGTACTACTTCGTAAATATGGTTAAGCACTTAAAAATACATCTTTGAAATCGTTGTTAAAACCTTCAATATTTAACAGAAACCATTTCAGTAACATAGAAAAATATTAATGGAAAATAATGGTAAAATGTATTTTTAATATGCAATGAATATCATAAAAGAAAATAATTGTAATTATGTATACCAAGAAAAAAAAAAAAATATGTATGCTCTAATTTCAAAATGTATGCTTTTAATATTTTTTTTTATCTATTTATTTGTTATTTTTTAACTGTTTATTTATGTTTTATTTTTTATCTGTTTATTTATTTTTTATCTATTTATTAATTATTTTTTTAATTTATCTATTTTTTTATTTTTTATCTATTTTTTATTTTTTATATATTTCCTTTATTTATAATTTTTTAATTTTTATTTTTCTTTATTAATTATTTATTTTTAATTTATTCATTTATTTATAATTTTTTATTTTTTATATTTATTTATTTACATTTTTAAATATTTATTGATTATTATTTATTTTATATTTTTTATCTATTTATTTATTATTATTTTTTTATTTATTTATTTTAACATTATTATTATTTATTTATTATTATTTTTTAGCCGTAAAGCAGTAGAATACACTGAAAAAATTAAATATGTTCTACGTTATTGACAGTTTTCTAAGAAACTTACACTTCTGCTTTTGTAAAAAATAGAGCTAATAAAGTTTCTTTCAGATAAATAATACAAAGGAAAAAAAAAAATGTTATGGTTTCCTTTTTTATTACCTAGTAAAAAGGAACATACTTTCCGTTAAACTTTACCAACAAAACACTTTCTTAGAAAAGGAAGTTTTCTCATCTAAACTTTTCAAAAAGTTTAGAATTTTCAGAAAATCCATTCTAGAAAAAATGGCTGTAAACAAAATATGTCATCTAAATATTTTCTTCTAAAAGTTACAATGTAAAAAAGAAGAGCTTAAACATTTTATCTATTTATTTTACAAAGCAGAAAAAAAAAAAAAATCGTTTTAGTTTACATTATGTTAAAGTACTTAGGATCAAATTAATGTGTGAAAAAGTAATTAAGTAATATTTGGCAATAAAAAAAAATTTACAAAAAAGGCAATTATTTTTATTACAGGAAATATCTAATTAAATTATAGTTGTTGTTGTTTTATATAACGTAGTGACCTTGGAAACATATTTAATATAAAAAATATTGGCTACAGTAAAAATATTTTTTTAGATTCTGTTTTTGTGTTGTAAATAATTTTTGGAAAAGATTCAAAAGATTTTTAAGAAATATGATAACTACTGATTGTTCGTAATATTTTGACAATAAAATTTTATTGCATGAATTCAATAAATACTATCGTAGATTTTTTTTTTTTTTTTTTTGTATGTATAAGTTACAATACAGATTAGGAATTAAAACACTTTACTTGACGAGATAAAAACAACCAACAGAATTTTACGGTTATAGAAGCAAATGTTATTATGCATATCAAACTTATCAGAGTGCTAATATTTGTTTTAACTATAAATTTTTGCTGTTATTATTGGATTAGATAAAATAATATGCATATCATCTTATCTTAGGCCAGTCGTTCTCAAAGGCTGCACCCTGAAATATTCCAAAGAAATATGTTTCCTTACATAAAAATAGTTTTTTTTTTACCAGTTTCAGACTATGAGACTCCACCTTCATGGTGTAGTATTTTATGGAGTTGATAACATTAGCTAAAGAAGATCAATAGGTATATAAACTGATAATGGATTGAGAATTAAACATTAGGAATTGTCTTTGGAAACCTTTTGAATTCCTTAAAAGAAGAATGCTTGTCAATATCTATAAAAAGCTTTGAAAACTTTACTACTATTTTCGACGTCATATATACGTGTCACAATAAAAGGTTTCCTACACTCATTAGAATTAAGTGCAAAAGCGGAGAAAATCGTCAATGTATTGACAAGGTTCGGTTTGTCGCTCCACGGTCATTTTGTGCACACTTTAGACAAAATAGACCAGAACCTACAGTTTAACGTGGATTCGAACCACTAACAAACATTCATGCCACCACCAGAATTCAAACGTGAAGCTTGTGGGACCGAAGGCCAGAGCGCTAGCCAATTGGCCATCTGGCAGCTTATTGAAGAGCAAATGAGAGTTTCCCTTTCAAATATAGGCTCAAACATTGAAGAAATCGTTACGACACATCAGGCTCGATTGTTTTATAAACACAAGAATAAATAAACTTGGGAATGCGTTTCATTTCATTTTTCACCTCATTAATATTTTTATAACAATTATATAATATGTTTATCAGAAATTTGTATATAGTGCGACTACAAATATTTATAGGATTTTAAATTCACCCAGGCTCCAAAAAGTTCGAGAACCACTGTTTTAGCGACTGAAATAACTGCAGAATATTTAAAATGGCCTTGAACTACTGCAAAGGGTCATATTTCTCGTCAATGTCGCAAGAACTGTTTTCATTAGCACGCTTTGGCAAGCTTTGTTGGAAACAATCCGAATTAGACGGTTTTACTTAGCGCTCTCGGTTTTTCCCCAACGCAGCTTTGAATACATGCATCGTTTAACTTGAACTTTTCCAGTAAACTTAGTAGCAGATTTAATTCTTTGGGTTTATTCAATGTGTATCATTCCGTGTAATTAGCATTTTATTTAAAAACTACTGGCTATGTACTAAAAAAAGATTTTTCATGTGGAAAAAATTACAATTTGTTTTTCCTTTTAAAAGATTTTTGTAATGATAAAGTGTTAATTATATTTAAAAATAAAAAATGGCTTTTTCATTTTAAAACACTTGATACTTATTTTAACGAAATAACAGATCACTGAATGGCAAAGCAAAACACTAAAAAAAAATAAATTACTTTATAATGATTTGAATAAAGTTGTAATTGCTTTAAAATTTGGTAATTGTTCGTCTATAAAGATTTCATAGAATATTAGTTAAAAAATAGTAAAATTGATTTGATGTTGAAATAAAATTGATTGTTGATGTTGAAATATTAAATTGATTGTTGATGTTGAAACAGTGAACTATTATTGATGTTGAGTGAACTGATTATTGATGTTGAAACAGTGAACTGATTGTTGATGTTGAAACAGTGAACTGATTATTGATGTTGAAACAGTGAACTGATTGTTGATGTTGAAACAATGAACTGATTGTTGATATTGAAACAGTGAATTGATTATTGATGTTGAAACAGTGAACTGATTGTTGATGTTGAAACAGTGAACTGATTGTTGATGTTGAAACAGTGAACTGATTGTTGATGTTGAAACAGTGAACTGATTGTTGATGTTGAAACAATGCACTGATTGTTGATGTTGAAACAATGCACTGATTGTTGATGTTGAAACAATGAACTGATTGTTAATATTGAAACAATGGATTGATTGTTGATGCTAAAAAACTTGTTTATGTGTCAGATATGAAACATCAAATAAAATTGATGTTTCGTATTTTACACATAAGCAAGATTTTATTTATATCTATCATATTGTTTTTGATAAGCAATTGTTATATTTTAATTTATGATTACGTCATGAATTAAATAATCGTATTTATTATATAAAAAAGGCGTAGATTTTTTAATATTCATTTACAATAACTGCATGTTTAATTTACTATTTATTTTTAAAAAAATGTCAATACAAAATAATTTTACTTAAAAAATAAGTATTTTTTTATTGGTGGAAAATAGCTAATGCGTTAAATAATAATTCAAAAAAATATTGAAATATAATTAAAATTTAAAGTTTTCGTGCATATTTATATTAAATTATCAATCAAATAAGAAAAAAAAAAAATGTAAAGTTATTTCAATGCTTTTCATTTCTAATTTAAAAAAGTAATTTATCAATTAATATTTAAAATAAATTTCAATCAATATCCTCACTATAAATAAAATTTTTCAATATATTATCTAAATCCGTTTACTTTTTCGGGTTTTATTTTAAATATTCGATATGACTTTCGAATAGACTGAAATATGAGAAAAAAAAAATCTCTTAGCATTGAAGCAGCACTGAAGTAATGAAATCGCTTTTAATGAAATCTTTTTTATTTCAATATTACTTATTTATTTTTAAAACTCACAATTAATTTTATGGAGTCGAAGGGGAAAAAGAGAGGAAAAAAGAGCCCCTCGTCATTTTTTTTTTTTTTTTTTTTTTTCATTTTTTTTAATAGATTCATTTCAAATTCTTTTTCCTAGATTCATTCTCAATCATGGCCAATTTAAATGAGGAAACGGAGTCTTTCCTAAAAAGTTAATTATTTAAAAACCCAGAAAGAAACTAGATAAATATCAAAAGCAGGTTCAAGAAATGGAGACTTTGTAAAAAAACGTTTTTGGTAAGGAGATAAATAAATATAAATGAAAATAAATATAAATAATCCTTTAAATGAGTTTTCTGAAATTTACTTTAAAATACTTTTAAATTAAAATAAGCTTATAGCGTTTTTCCAATGAAGCGATAGAGAAAAATGCAATTTTCACACGAAGATTTTTAATTTAGAACTACTAAATTTATGTTAAATTTACCTTATTATGCTTCCTTTTTACTTTTTTACATTTAAAATTTACTTTCTTCAAAAAGTTTTTTTTTTTTTTGTTTATATATAACATAAATACTTATGATAATTAAAAAATTATAAATTGATTAATCAATTTGTGTGAAATTTAATGCAGAAATTTTGATAGGATGCTAATTGAAAATTTGTTTTAAAAAACTATACCATTTTGGTATTTTTTTTAATAGCTTTATTATTATATTTTAAAAATTACCCAAATGCTAAATTTGAAATTATACAATTATTTTAAAATTGCACATGATTAAGTCATAACTTTACTTTTATTGAATAATTTTTTTTTACAAAATTACTTTTATTAATGAGTGTTTATATTAATATAATTAATTGCTGAATTAGATTAATATAACTAATTGCTGAATTAGATTAATATAATTAATTGCTGAATTAGATTAATATAATTAGTTATAACATAGCGTTTTTAAATTAAATTTAACATATAATGGTTGCTATTTAGAAATTGCAATGCATGCATGTTGTATAGCATTGAAGAATGTGAAACAGATTGAAAATATAATGAAATAGTGTATTTAATTTAAATTCTTTTTCTTGATTTTTAAGACAAACGAAATTATTTAAATTATTACGAAGAAAAAATATAGAAAAATCATTTTAATTTAAAATTAATATTAATTCTTACATTATTACGATGCCTATATATTTATAATGAACTCCATTCGTTTATTATGAAACATTTTACATTTAAAATCCTCCTCCATTTATCTTGAAAACATGTTTAAAAAATGATTCAGAAATTGAAAAATACAGAATAATGAAAGGAAAACATCACGAATGTATTTTTTTTTAAATCAATAAATAATATATAAAGAAAATCAAATATACTAGCTTTTTTTCTGATTTATTTTCCATTTCTGAATAATATTTCCCTTCATTTTTTTTAAGACAAAGATATATATTTTATTTTAGTATTACACGTGCTTTCCTCAAACCTTATCCAAAGATATGCATTTGCTTTACATCCATTCATTTAGTATTAAAAATTGATCCCGAAAACAATTTATTTTCATCTGAATGAATTCAATGCAATTTCCCTTGGTGCATCAATTTGAATACCTCACATTTATTCCAACTTAAGCGAAAAACCCAAAATTATATTGCATAATACATTTTTTTCTCATTTACATTTAGTTAGAAAATTACTATACCCTCTGTACGGATTTAAAAGGAAAAAAAAAAAAAAAAAACGTGTATGCATCATGAAAAAAAAAAAAAAAAAAAAAAGCAGTTCCAATTTCACTTACGAGAAAGGAATAAAAATAGTTTTTGGGTTTTCTACCATGCATTGTTTATTAATCTTCAGAGGATAAGTATCAAAACTTGAGCAAGCTTTCTCAACCATGAATGAAAAACGAGGTTTTTTTTTACTCCGAGAAGTTTTTATGGGCCTTGAGGTATGCAAGTTGTATAGAAAGTGGATACAAAATCTCAACGGCAAGCCAACTTAACAGTTTACAAAAAAAAAAAAAATGTATAAAATAGGAAAACTGTATATAATTCTCAAAGTTATTAAATCTTTTTTGGAGTGCCGTATGGTGTATTCTATTACTCACCATTATATACGGAGTAATAGCAGAAGATTTAGCGTTACTCAAGATGCATTACAATTAAAATATTAATTATGATATAATTTTTTAAATTCTGCAGTTATATAACAATAATTATCTTAGTGTACAATTAAAATATGAATACATTAAAGGAAAATAAAATTTTAACACTAATAAGGATTAGAAGGATAAGGATTTGATTTTGATTGATCAACTGCAATAGGCATTGAACTACATCACAAAATGACATATGATATTTGTACGAACCCAATGTATGCATGTTTGCATTGAAACCTGTAATCTTGAAGCTTTAATTAAATAAATATTTTACGAAGACAAATGCTTTATCTAAATTTCATTTCTTTAAACTTTTTTTTTTTTTTTTTTTGCAACTGGGATTTTTATTTTCATCAGAGTATTTACATAATTCTATATTTACATTTTTCAACATAACATTAAAACATCGGTTTTATTAAAACTTACTATTCACAAGCAAAGATTTCAGTTTATTTGAATAATTATGTAGAATGTATTCTATCAAACTGACAAACATTCCCTTTCTTACAATCTTGTTTCATTATTGATACTAGGTATATTTCTTTTGTATAAATTTTTTTTTTTTATGGTATTAGGATACAATGCAGGACATTTTTTTTTTTTTTTAAATTATGTTATCTCAATGTGTAGAGAGTAAAGGGATGGCTTGTTTTTTAATTTTTTTTTCAAACAAATAAAACTATTTGTTTTACATTTTGCATTAAAAAAGAACAAATAAAAGTCAATTCATTCCCAGGTCGTAATGCATAAATTAAACTAAATGAATGATGTATAAATTAAACTGAATAAATGAATACGCTAATGCTTTTAGTTCCGTGTAATTACACCTATTATATAAACAGTATAACAAAGACATAAAATAAATTTATGAAAATTTAAGTTGACTTAATTTTTTTCCTTATCTAGATTTCCTTTCTTCAAGGTACCGATCAATGCAGTGAATAACTTATATTGTGATATACACTCATGTCCATAAATTAAGGATAATTCAGAATCACACAGAAATTGAACTCTAAAATAAAAATTTCACCTGTAGAATTATCACACACATCTTGAAGAAGAATATGCAAATTACAGGAAAACACCAGATGGCGCGGATAGTACGTCACAATGACGAGTGTAAGAGAGGGGTATATAAGGAATGGTGGCAAAGAAGTAAAATTGTTCACAAGCGCTTTAAAAGCCTTTCAGTGCAATAACCGCATAGTTATGGCACAAAGGAAGCATTTGGATGATTTTTTACGTGGTAG
This sequence comes from Caerostris extrusa, assembly GCA_021605095.1. Classification (NCBI taxonomy): domain Eukaryota; kingdom Metazoa; phylum Arthropoda; class Arachnida; order Araneae; family Araneidae; genus Caerostris; species Caerostris extrusa. The sequence goes on from BPLR01012561.1 coordinate 101,425, forward strand.
AATTATCAGACGACTGGAATGTGGACGTACCCAGCTGGAAGTATCCGAGGAACTTGGAATCGCCCAGAGTGTCATCTCCAGGCTTTGGCAACGATTCCAAGATGATGGTAATGTGAGTAGATGTTACAGCACAGGTCGCCCCCGATTTACAAAGCCTAATGAGGACCGGTATTTAGCAGTTACTGCCAAAAGAAACAGACGGAGCACAGAATCTGACCTGTCTCGTCAGCTCTCTTCAGCTACCGGTACGACAGTTTCAAGGCAGACCGTGTACAGACGCTTAGGGCACATTGGTCTATATGCTCGTAGGCCTGTCAGATGTGTTCCACTTACCGCAACTCACTGTCGCCTGCGATTAACCTGGAGTAGAGAGCATGCATTGTGGACACCGTAACAGTGGTCTTGTGTGATGTTTTCCGACGAGTCCAGGTTTAGTTTACAGTCTGATTCTCGCCGGACTTTCAAATGGAGAGCGCCAGGTACCCGTTACCACCAAGAGAACACTATTGAACGACACCGTTACGGTGGTGCAGGATGGCTCGTTTGGGGAGGAATTATTCTTGGTTCCAGAACTGACCTGCTTGTTCAGAGTGTAACGATGACAGGCCACATCTATCGGGATGTCATTCTGGAACAACATGTACGTTTGTTTCGGGGCGCCATGGGTGCTGAATTTCTGTTTATGGATGACAACGCCCGTCCTCACCGTGCAAACATTGTAGACGAATGCCTTCCATTGGAGGATATCACCCGTATGGATTGGCCAGCATACTCACCGGACTTGAATCCAATAGATCATGTGTGGGATATGCTTGGCCGACGAATTGCAGCCCGTCAACCCCCTCCCACCTGTCAACCGGAATTTTGGAGGGCATTGCTTGATGAGTAGTTAATATTCCCCAAGATTAGATTGATAATTTGATACTCAGCACGCCTAGGCGTTGTAAGGCCTGTATTGCATCGTCCGGGAGACATACTCCATATTAACCATCCTACTAACCATGTTTTTTTTGTAAATAGGTTCTTTTTTTGAAATTTGCTCCAGGGAGTAAAAATCGCAATTTTTATTAATTATGTCAAACATATAGCATCTTTTTTGCTCTTTACCTTTTGTTTAATAAATAGACTTTACAAATAAGTCAAATTTGTTTTTGCTTCTGTCTCTTTCTTTGTTTGAACTTCATTATCTTTAATTTATGGACATGAGTGTATATTATACTCTTATATTGTGATATAGAATCTTTGTGGGAACCATGTGATTTATATAATAATACAAGATGCAATGTATTCATACTTAGAACCAACAATGCACTCAGTACAGATTTTTTTTTTTTTAATATTCGCCTTTTTATCTGTTACATTCGGCAATATTATAATTTAGTTAATATACTAACTCAATATGCATTGCTTTTTGTTGTTTACTGTTGCCTCTTCGAAGTAATGAGGTTAACCTATGATGCGTGTTTTCCAGATATAATACTTGTCACTTTATAGCAAGGCTATTACTGGATTGGAAGTCAAACTTTTATACATATTTAAACTGTTATTTTATTTATCAAAAATACATTGTCTAAATTAGCCTTATTTACGTTATATGTGTATAATTAAAACTAATATAGTATGATATAATAATATAATATAGTATGGTATAGTTAAAAGAATGCAATACAATAAAATTTATATTTATTCAAATTTAGAACAGTCATTTAACACATGCATTGATTCTGTAACACCTGTCAATATTTATCTCATCAAATCAAATAGGGAAGAAAAACCTTAAAAACATAACTGGATAAACTAAAATAGATGGAAATTTTGCTAAATACATTTTGAAGAGAATTTAATTAATTTCAACAGATTTATTTCAATTAACATTAGGAAGAATTTCGATGAGCTTGCAAAGTAATAGCAATTAAAACAATAATTATTAGAAATAGTTTTTCACATTAATAATTGTTTTATTAGTATCAATCTATAATTATAAGCTTTATGAGTTCCATTACATAATCGAGGTGTTTTTCTTTTATTGTTACAAAATGAAATAAAGAAAGAATAACCCATAAAAATATCGTTCTTAGAAATAAAATAATTACAGCAAAATTGTTTGTAATTACTGCATAATAAACATACATTTTATATAAAAATAATCACACCTATAAACATATTGAAAAAAAAAAGATGTATTTTAGTTATTTAATAACTGTTTAATGAATATGAATATCCTAGATTGTTACATGCAAGTAATTATGGATTTCAAAATATTTTCGCTGTAATTAAGAAGCTTTCCTTCAAAGTAAAAACAATGAAAAATCCATTAAGCTTTTAGCACAAACTCTTCAAAAAGATAATTAATTTTCATAAAAAAAATCATGCAAAAAAAAAAAAAAAAAAAAAAATGAACGTGTACACGGAAAATAAACGTTGAGGAATTATTAAAATCTATTATACATGCTTAGAAAATGTAAAATTCCTCAGAAAGCAATAAAAATTAGAAAAATATTCATAAAAGAAGGAAATGCATTTTTTAATTATAAATAAAAACCACGCTTTATCAATTAAAGTAAGAAATATATTTCAAATATAAGAGTGGCTTTTTATTAATCATTAATTTAATAAATTGAAATACATGAATAAATTAAAATACATAAAATTCCATTAAAAATTTTAAATACTGCAGATATATTTAGTGTATTTCTAAATTATCAAAAGTTACATAAGAACTGGTTTAGAAAGAAGGACATTGTTAATTTAAATAACATGAGAAAATTATCCTTAATTAAATCATATGACAGGATATTTTAAGTCATGAGTTTCTGGTATCGCTCCAAAAATGTATTTGATAACATTGTTTCTTCTTCTTTATTGGCGCAACAACCCTATGGTGGGCCAAGACTGTCTGCCTACTGGCAGATTTCAAGACAGTAGATGTTTACATTTTTACTAGCTAGTGTTGTCAGGCCTAAGTCAATGCTCTAGTCTACAGTCATATTAGACCCGGTCCTACAGTTTAAAGTGAATTTGAATTTACAAACACCATTGCATCGACGGGACTCGAACCTGAAACCTGCGGCATCGAGCGCCAGAACGCCATCAGGTCCCTATAATATTATTTACTACTCAAAATTTCAATAAAACTAAAGCAGAATAAAAATTATACATTCAAACTAAGACAGAATAAACAAGTACTAGTGTTTGAATTTCTATAAAAAAATATTAGGATGTGATAAAAGTGATAATTGATGCACTATAAAAAAACGTACTTAAAAATTTCGGAGATAGTAAAAATATTCATATTTGTTTGACGGTTGGATGATGTATATCCTTAATTATTTATCTTCATTAATCAGCAACGAATTTTCTTATATATATCCTTTTTTTCTGTCATTCAATGATAAATATTCCTGAACGTGTGTTACAAATTGTTTGTTCTTATAAAACAGTAAGCTGTTCTAAATGCAATAATTAATAAGTCATTAATAATTTCTATTTATTGTTATTGTTGTTTAATTTCTAAAATCTTTTAGGGCATATGATAAACCATTTTGCAACAAATGTTTTCATTATTGAAGATTTCTTTTAATTTTTTTTAGAAAAGAATATTCGATTTAAAACAAAAGATTTTTAATTGATTTAGAATAATATATACTTGTAAAAAAATATCAACACTCAAAGCATATCACCTGTAAATAGTTTATTTAAAATGTTTCGATAATTACTCGATTTTCAACAACTTATATATTTTATCATTTTTATAACTTTTTTTCGGAATAACTATTCTTGAATATTATAAATTAAAAATGTTTTAAATATAATAACAAAAAAAAAAAAAATTTTATATCCCTACATTTAATTTCATAAAATAAAATTAAATATAAAGATAAAAAAAATTATAAATTTTGTAATTAAATCAATAATTAACCTGATGAATACATAAATAACTTTACTCAGAATAATTATGAAAGATGTTCAAAATTCCCAAATAATGAAACATATTTAAAATAAATAACATCAATAATGAAATAAACTAACATTCTGTTTATTATTGCAAATCTTTTTCATTTTAATTTTCCTAATGTACTACAACATGTATTCATATTAACTTTTAGCTTATAGGCAATACAAGAAACAAAATGAGATAAATGAAATAACGATAACAGAAAAATACTGAATAATATGATTTTTAATTACTTAATGTAATGCAATAATACCATTTCAAAAACGCTAATGGACTTTTTTCAGGGGAACTTTACCAACCCTACAAACTTTTTAAGTCCTTTTAGCCGTCATTATTATTGAACTTTTTCTAAAAGGTCGAATAAAATTCCATTAATGGAAATGCAAATATTTTTTTCAAGATAACAGTAAAAATATATTGCGTTTCTTACAGAACTTTCGAACAACAAATCCAACCAATGAATGCAGCCATTAAGTTTAATTTTACTGCAAATTCCTAGGAGAGCCTAACGCAAAATTCGTTCACTATTTATTTATTTATTTTTTTATTTCTGATTCTTTCAAGAGAAAACTATTCTTTTCGGATAACTATTCTTGAATATTATAAATTAAAAAATTTTAAATATAATAACATACATAATAACATTAAAAATATATATTAATTTTTTTAATGAAAAATTAAATCTGAAGATATCAATTTGTAATTAAATTACTAATTAAGCTGATGAATACATAAAATTATAAACGATGTTTAAAACTTACAAAAAATGAACAATATTTAAAATAAGTATCAACAATAAATATGCGAAGTAAACTAGCATTCTGTTTATTATTGTAAATCATTTTCATTTTCCTAATGCTCTATAAGATGTATTTATATTAACTTTTAGTTTATAGGCAGTGCAAGAAAAAAATGATATAAATATGATAACACAGAAAAATACTGAATAATCTTATTGCATTACATTAAATAATTAAAAGTAATACCCTTTCAGAAACGCTAACAGATTAAACGCTAAGAATATATAATTATATAAGAATAGCAACATACAAATATCTTATTGAAAATCAAATAATTATTGAAATTTTTCCAGCAACACATGTATTCTATCATTCTTATAGTTTAATAGGATAACTATTCTTGAATATTATAAATTAAAAAAAAAAAAAAAATTTTAATAAAATAACATATATAATAAGAGAAAAGTTTTTATATCCCTACAGATAATTTTTTAAAACAAAATTAAATGTACTGATATAAATTTGCAATTAAATTATTAATTAAGCTGATGAATACATAAATTACTTACTCATCAGAAAAATTATGAAAGATGTTTAAAATTCAAAAATAATGAAAAATATTCAAAATAAATATCAACAATAAATTTGTGAATTAAACTAAGTTTCATTTATTTTATAATTTTTTTTTCATTTTCCTTTTGCACTAATTATCTTTTAGTTTATAGGCAAAATAAGAAAAAATGAGTGAGATAAATATAACGATAACACAGAAAAATACTGAATAATTTTATTGCATTACATTAAATAATTAAAAGTAATACCATTTCAGAAACGCTAAGAATATATAATTTTATAAGAATAGCAACATTCAAAGCAAAATACTACAAATATTCCATTGAAAATCGAGTAATTATCGAAAATGTTTCAGCAACACATATATTCTATCATTCTTATAATTTTTCGGATAGCTAATTTTGAACATTATAAATTAAAAATAATTTTATATCCCTACATTTAGTTTTTTAATACAAAATTAAATGTACAGATAAAAATTTGCAATTAAATTACTAATTAAGCTGATGAATACATATTGACTTAATCATCAGAAAAATTATCAAAGCTGTTAAATATTTTTCATTATTTGTGGAATTTTAAAAACACTAACATCAATAATGAAATGAACTAACATTCTGTTTATTATTACTTTTAAGTTCCCTAATGCAATAGTCATAAAGTATTTATATTAACTTTTAGTTTATAGGCAATACAAACAAAAAATGTGATGAATATAACGATAGCACAGAAAAATAATGAATAATACTATTTTTAATTATATAATGTAATGCAATAAAACCATTTCAAAAACGCTAATGGACTTTTTTTGCAGAGGAGCTTTACCAACCATACAAACTTTTTAAGTACTTTTAGCCGTCATTATTATTGGACTTTTTCTAAAAGGTCGTTTAAAATTCCATTAATGGAAATGCAAAGTTTTTTTCGTCAGAGAACAGTAAAAATATATTGCGTTTCTTACAGAACTTTCGAACAACAAATCCAACCAATGAATGCAGCCATTAAGTTTAATTTTACTGCAAATTCCTAGGAGAGGCTAACGCAAAATTCATTCAGTATTTATTTATTTTTTTATTTTTAATCCTTTCACGAGAGAATACAAAAGGTAAGAAGCGTTAGAAAAATCACAACAGGAACTGAATTCTTTGAATTTAATGCAAAGTTTTTTTTTTTTTTTTAATTTATTTGAAAATCTAAATTCGCGAGTAGATTTCTCTATTTTTAGATCTGGTAAAAATTCATTTGTATGCGCGACAACTATTTTAATTTAAAATTCAAATTTGGAGGAAATTATTTCCTTTTTTTTTTTAAATATTGATGTTGTACATCTTCTCATTTTTACGTTTTTTAAGACAAAGAAATAGTTTTATAAGATATATAAAGATAAAAATAAAACGGAGATATAATTATACAGCAGAAATTAAAAGATATTATTTTTTGAATTTGTATAAAATATTAGAAATAATACGCTATTATTAGCATTACAAGTATGTATGATCTGGAAAATAAAATTCTAATGATTTAGACATACAGGGTGACTATAATTAAAGTTCCATTTTCAAAATGCTGTAAAAAAGAACCACTCGTCATAATGAGTTCAAATTTGAACTGAAGATACTTGAAGAAGGGGGAAATGGTACATCGTCAAAAATTTCCCAAAGTGTATGAATAGATGTCGGTGTAAGCGGCATAAAAAAAAAGTGAATTCCGCAACCAATGATTTGGTTTGGTTTGTCGCTCTATGGTCATCTTGCGCACACGAGGGCTAAACAGACCGGTACCTACGGTTTAAAGTGGATTCCGAACCACTACAAACATCCATGGTACCGCCGGGACTCGAACCAGAAACTGTGATACCGAGCGCCAGATCGCTAGCCACTTGGCCAACCAGGTCCCCGGCTACCAGTGACATTTTCAATCGAAAATATAACTTATTTGCCATGAGTTGCACATTAAACCAACTGTAGTGTTCAATGTGCTTAATGTTTTTGACGGAAAAAAATGCCTTCCAAGTCATTCAACAGTTGTGACACTGTTAGTAGAAAGCCCATCCACCACGGCAAGGTCATACCAAATTGGATAAAAAAATTGGTGAAACTTTTTTTTTGATACCATACGATTTGCTCCTTCAAGTATCTTCAGCTCAAATTTGAACTCATTGTGACGATTGGTTATTATTTTACAACATTTTGAAAGTGGGACTATATTTATAATCACTCTGTATATTAATTCTTGTAAAATTATTTTATTCGATTTTGTAGTTTTTATATAATGCATAAAGAAATAAAAACAAAATATTTCAAACAATCAATACACAAATTATAATAAACATTCACAAATCACTATAATCTATTTATGAAGTTTTATTATAAATATTTTTAAATTATCCTCTCGAATTAAAAGCGTAATTTTTACACAAAAGTAAACATTGATTTCTGTACAAAATTCAATTATTAATTTTTATCATCTTAATTTCTTTTTTTCCTGTTCATTGGGCAACATTTAAAGATTCGAAATAAAAACATATGGAAGAAAGGAAAAGATTTTATCAAGAAATTAAGATGGGATTCATCTATAGACAATTTCTTTGTTGTGAGAACAGAATTTACACATCATGCATTGTGTAATATGAATACAAAAGGTTTGATATTACCTTTTGGGTATGATAATTACCCAAAAATCAAAAGAAGAATATAACATTTTCTCATTAACGCTTAGAATAACAAGCATAAAAGACACACTACCAAAGAGTTTGCGAATGTTTCTATAAATATATTTTTTTCTTAATTGTTGCTATTTAAAATGAATAAACAGGAATATTATGTGGCACAACAGAATAATAAATTATGGTAATTACAATGAACAACATAAAAAGCAAACTTTATTTTTTTCTATTATTTTCCTTATTGCATAAATTTGTCATATGAAATAATAAATCATATTATTGCAATGAATAATATTAAGCATTTCTATGCATTGTATTAAAAATTTTGAAAGTGTTTCACAATAAAATTATTTTTTCACTTCAAAAACTTGTTTCACTTATAGGTTAAAATTAAAAATGCAAACCCAACTATAGATTGCACTGTATAATTTAATTTTTTAAATATAAATTTGTAATTAGGATATAATTTAATTATTCAATGAAATACACGATGAAAAGGAACCAATAATATCTTGTGCATTTGTACTGCGCATACGATATTATGCATTTTTAGGCAAAATCGCAGAATATTAACAGTTGGAATTTTGTGACTTTTTTGTGGCGCTAATTAGGTGATAAGTCGCCAAATGTGATATCACGGCTTTCATCTATTATTTGCTCTTAAAGTTGCAACATGGTGGATTTTGGCGAAATGAGTTTTTGATGCCAAAATCCCAATGTCCCCTGTTCTTCTTTTTACCCATTTTTATTATTTTCATAATGTTTTTTTAATAGAAAAAGATTCATAAGAGAACTACAGGCAGAACCTGTACAATAGATGTAGATAAAATCGCAGAACAGAGGCCGTTTGGGATTTGGCGTTAAAAATTATGGGTTGCAACTGTAAGTGAAGTGAATTGCAAGCAATACAAGAACTACATTTGGCGACTTATCACACAGTTGGCACCACAAAAGTCACAAAATCCAAATGGCCCCTATTTTATGAAATGGCTTAATTGTAAACACAAGATTTTAATCTAATCTCAAACAATTAAGTTCAGCACAGTCCACCAACCTCTTCAAGACTTTACAACCCTCAGAAAAGACTAATACAAAAAATTTGATACACTTGAACAGACGAATGCTTCACTAGTCCATGTTTTTAAGATTGCTCTCTAACACATTTTGACAGAAAAAGTCTCTATAGTACTTATTCTGACGTCACGATAGGGCTGCCGTTCTATGCCCCAGGCAAGAAAGTCAGATTCTAGACCTTGATTTGAAAAGACACTTCTCTTTTGGCAACTATAGCGGAAGTACGACGGGGAAATTTCTCTAAATATTTGTAGCCGAAATAGCGTAAATATTGATTTATATAAACTGCATAAAACAAAGATTTAAAGTATCAAATGTAAAACAGCATGACAGGAGCTGACGCGAATGCTGGGTGTAAGCTTGCTTGAACGAGCTAAAAATGTTTAAAAAAAATTACAGAATTATTTTACAAGTAAAATAAAAACATGCATGTAAAAAGTAAGGTAACATCAAGCATTAAATTATTTATTTTTTAAAAAATAAAATATAGATTTGAGTATACGGTCATAATTTTATTAGAGAAATGTGGAAATAACAAATATGAAATATCTTGGAAAGAAACATCAATAGAAATATTTTACCAATTTTAGGCAGTTTGAAAAAAGAGATGTCGAATCAAAGATAATGGACATGTTCTCTTCGTTACTAACAAAAAGAGGTCAAGAACTGTCTGTTACCGGTTTGATTGAATTTATTGAATGGATTATTTTGATTGGACGAATATATTTTATTTTTAATTTATTTATTAAATTTAATTAATTTCATTGTTAAATTAATTACATTTAATATAACGTGTAGAGTGATGACTAGAATATTAATTTGCCAAAGTGCCATTCGGTAACGTTCAATATCTCGCCATTCAATAACTTTCGAGAAAATAAGAGTTGAAAAATATTAATTAAACGCTTATTTAAACTTGGCCTATTTAAATTAAACGCAATTACAATTATTTAACTGGGTTAGTAAGCGATGTTTTGACGAAGTGATTAAAAACGCGAGATAATAATATCAGAAAAGAGGTAGTTTTTTTGCACTCTTTGAAGTATATATATATATATTGTAAAAAAAAAGAGTAGCGTATTTTTCTTTTAAGATATTACCCTTTTTAGTGCATGAAGGTTTAATGCCTGGTATGACAAATAGTAAAATTAAATTTATCTTTGACATTGGTAGAAAATGAAATACGCGCTATATTCAATATTCCAGTTATCAGAATCAATGCAAAGCCTACAGGATTGTGTATAATTATCTGATTATGAAAGCATTATATTATCGCAAGATATAGGTTAATTGGCATTCACTGTTAAACAAAAGATCAATACCATTCCCTAAAACTAGAACACTTTAATGAATGCCAAATTTCTGTATAACATAGACTAGGAAACAGAGTTTGTTAACATTCGTGAAAATTGTCCATTTCATTCTTCTTTCATTGAAGATACAAGCTCATCAACTTTCTCAGTCGACATTGTTTCTAACTCATTTTTTACAGTTTCCATTTAATGTAACTCTTGCTTGATATTTCTGCAATTTTTGTAAACAAATCATTTCAAAGATGATTGCATTTGAATTTTCTGAACAGATGGAATATTCTGTACCTTTCTAGATAATCACATTCTACTAGAATGAAACATTCAAAAAAAAATTTGAATTTTAATCCGACATCTAAAATAATGAATTTTTCTGAAATGCTTTCATATAAAGCACGAATTTAAGCGAAAATAAGATGTTAATCGTTAGCAAGGCCTTTTATAAAGGAAAATTTTTAAAAAACAGAAATTATTTATCAATATGTTTGATTTTGCTGCATTCCTTATAGTGAGAGATGTAATTAAAATGGCGAAAAACCTGTATTGCATCGGATTACTAGTTCGCGACTCTAATGCGACTCATGAGACACTTATCAACATCAAGTGATAGAGCTGTAACGAATAGATAACGTCATAAAGCTGCAACGAATAGATAACGTTATAGAGCTGCAACGAATAGATAACGTTATAGAGCTGCAATGAATAGATAAAGTGATAGAGCTGTCACAGTATAAAACTCATTAAAATTTTCAAACGTGATTTTCTCTAAAATTTAAAGGCAGGTTTTACTGCTTTGGCTAATTAAAAGTCACGTGATATAAATTTCACTCAAAACGATGCATATTGGTGATTCGTTACCTCTATTTGTAAAAAAAAAAAACTTGTTTCCTCTTTATTACCAATTTCGTTCATACTTTGTAGGATATTTTTTTAAAAAAAGCTAAATACAATAAAGGATTTAATTGCCAGTATTTTTATTGATCCAAAAATAGCTGAATATTAAGCTGAATAATAAGAGAAAGAATATAGCTGAATAATAAGAACAAATATTGGGTGCAATGTGTTTAATTATATGTAATAGCAATTCTCGCAGCAAGAATAATGCAATAAAAGTAATTAAATAATAATAGAATATATTAATGTGTTCCATTAAGTAAAATTAATACAGCAAAAATAGCATTCTTCAGCAAAATCTTGATATACTCGTATATCCTATTATTAGCCTAATTTATATTGAAAGTACATTCTCATAATATGTGTTCCCACATTGAATGTTTTCGATTTTCATTTAAAATTGTTACAATTCATATATAAATTATTTCTTGTATACAAATTTACAATAATCATACTTTAATTTTTCTCATAATATTTATTAATATTTTTTACACAACTATATTAAATGAATTATGATTGGTTAAGATGAACAATTACTTTATTAAATAAAATAATTAAACTATTGCAATTTAAATTCGTACAAATCTAGATTTTTTTTTTAATATTTTATTTATTTTTTTCATTTAATAATGCAATTGTATAAACTAATAATTGCATAAAAAAAGGAGATACATTTAATTTTAATTTATTGCAAAATGTAATAATTTACAAAAGTTAGCTTACCATCAGAAAAAAATAATCTCATTTGTAAAATATTCCATTAAAAATCTTTTTCTTTTCAACTTTATCTCTGAAGTGATCTCATGAGAAATGGATAAAAGATGTGCTGTATTCCGTCTCATCAAAGTGTACTTTTCTCTACAAAAACAGCCATCCATGTCAGACATACCACAGGAGGATTATCTTATAAGTAACAGCTTTTTTTCTCACTTTGCCTTAATCTATCACAGCGCGGCTATTTTTGGATAGTGGTTTAGATTCTCAGCAAGCCAACTTTCTAAAGAGCTGTATACCTTTATCTTCCAAAGCAATAAAGCTGAAAGCCACAAGAGGATTGGCGATAGGTTTTTCAGGTGAAATGCTTTTGTGTCTTTTTTAAAGTATATAAAGTGTTTGGGAATCAGTGGATTGCCATGCCTTTCTGACATCAAAAACTCACTTTAAAATGACAATGTCTTAAAACCAAAAGACAGCTAAACGCACTTACAATATTTGAAAAATAAGATGTAGATATTTCAAAAGCAATGGAAAAAAAAAAACTAATATTTTTCACGTTATCTTTATATGTATATAATACATGTGTTAAATTATTTATATATAAAGGCTTGACATATATGTCCATTTATATATGCCACAATTAGACGTCTCATATATATCAAAATTAAAAGTCCTTCATTTGAATTTTGATTGATGAATTGAAATATTCCTCCCCCAGATACTATTAACATACAATACTTGAAATAATCAATAATCCAATCAATGTACAATTCTTGAATCAATCAATAATCAATATATTATCAATATAAAAACTTGAAAAAATATTTTTTTATATTTCATAATTTAATATTGTTTACGTTAGCTTTATCTACATGTAGTTTAATAAATTATAGATAAAGCCAACGTGAAAGTTTAAACCTTTGATAAATACAATCAAATGATTTCTATATAAAGGCGTGTCATATTTTGTAAGACGTGAAGTCCTACGTTTGAATTTTGATGGATAATTTGAAACACCCCTCCCCAGATACTAACAATGTACAAATCTGGAATCAATCAATAATCCAACCAATGTACAATACGGGAATCAATCAATAATCCAATCAATGTACAATTCTGGAATCAATCAATAATCAATATCAATATACAAACTTGAAAAATAAGTTGTAAATATTCTTATATATCGACCTTTTTTTTTAATCAAAAGCAATGAAAATGAACTATAATATTTTTCACATTAGTTTTATCTATATGTAGTGTAATACATTATAGATAAAACCAACGTGAAAGTTCAAATCTTGACAAATGCAATCAAATGATTTCTATATAAAGGGGTGTCATATCTGTAAGATACAAAGTCCCTCATTTGAATTTTGATCGATGAATTGAAATACTCCTCCTTCAGATACTATTATTGGGAGTGTTCTTTTTTGGATGTTTGGAAAGTTTCGTTGATACGATAATCAAAAAGCGTACAGTAGAAATATTAAGAAGCATTATACACATATACACAAATAAGAATTTAAAGAGTCTAACTTACTAGAATCTAACTTACCAGAATCTAACTTACCAGAATATAAATTACCTTAAAAGAATCTAGTTTACCCGCATCATGATGAAAAGATAGCAATTCAAAATAAAAATAGCAATAGCTTTGATAACTAGTCTTAACAAGATGAAATGAATAAGACAAATAAAAATGATTCAATACAGCAATAGCATATTGACAAGCAATTAGCTTGCACAGCAATAGCATATTGACAAGCAATTAGCTTGCACAGCAATAGCATATTGACAAGCAATTAGCTTGCACAGCAAGCAGCATATTGACAAGCAATTAGCTTGCACAGCAATAGCATATCGACAAGCAATTAGCTTGCACAGCAATAGCATATTCGACAAGCAATTAGCTTGCACAGCAATAGCATATTGACAAGCAATTAGCTTGCACAGAAATAGCATATTGACAAGCAATTAGCTTGCACAGAAGCATATCGACAATTATATTGGCAAGCAATTAGCTTGCACAGCAATAACATATTAAGCAATTGACAAGCAATTAGCTTGTACAGAAATAGCATATTGACAAGCAATTAGCTTGTATCGACAAGAAATAGCATATTGACAAGCAATTAGCTTGTACAGAAATAGCATATTGACAAGCAATTAGCTTGTACAGAAATAGCATATTGACAAGCAATTAGCTTGTACAGAAATAGCATATTGACAAGCAATTAGCTTGTACAGAAATAACATATTGACAAGCAATCAGCTTGTACAGAAATAAAATATTGACAAGCAATTAGCTTGTACAAAAAAAACATATTGACAAGCAATTAGCTTGTACAGAAACAGCATATTGGCAAGATAGGTTTTACTTGAAATAATTTAAATATTTTTATTCATCAAATTATTTCTAAATATCTGCGCATAAATAAATTTTAGGCTTTATCTTTCAAACTGAAAAGAAGAATATTATTTTATATATATATTTATTTTATATTTTTAGGCAATGTTATTTTTAAGAAACTATGCTAAAATACTTATAAATCTGCAGAAATTTATCAATCACAAGTATTCACATTCACATAATTCCAAAGAAAGGAAAGAAAAAAAGGAATGCAAGCATGTGCATTAACTGAAAATAAAGTCAATACTTTTATAAACACTGCTTTCAACAGATTATATAAATATTTTTTTTAAAAAAAAAAAAAAAAATGCATTTTCTAAGAATATAAGAGAGTTACTTGCTTTTTTTACTATCGATATCTATCTCTAAAACAAAACAGGTGAATCCATATGGATTCAATAGCGGGAATAGAGAAGAATTTATTTTTATATACAATTTAAAGAACTTAATTCTAAAAAAACATGTCAAAAACACTGATAATATTATTTATTTACTTCAAAGAAAATAAAAAGGACATATTTCAACATCATCTGAAATCTTGTATAGATTTTATGACATTTTTTTTTCTTCTTTCACAAAGCAGAAAGATGTTTGTTTTTTTTTAACGTTAAAAAAAGACTTCGATAAACAAATTTTTTTTTTTTTTTTTTAAATGTGACTCTAACTATCTTCACTTTTTATATGCAGTATGCAAAAAACATTGTAAAATAAGAACGAATTAGAAGCTAAACTTAATAAAAAATAGTAATTAAAATAATTGGTTTTCGTTGCTACCTTTTTTTTTAATTAAATGTCAATTACAAAAATGCAGACACTAAAAACTTATTTTGGATAAATTTATTTAATCATTTTAAATGTCTTTATTATTGATATTCAATTTTATAATGAAAAAATTTACCTAATCAAAATTTGTGAAATGGTTAAAGTAAAAAGAAAAAAAAATGGTAATGAATCATTATTCTACAATGGTGGAATAAGTTATTTGGCAAATTTATAAATATATTTCCATTTTCTATTTTTAAATTAATATCTGGCCAAAAATAACAATAGCACACACAAAATTTAATATCTAAGTATTATGCCACTAGAAATATTTCCTGTATTCAGTTTAATAAATTAAGAAAGCATTCTGTTTTAGTTTAGGATATCTTTCATACATTTACTATAGTTTTCATAAAATTACAATAGTTTTCATACAAGAATTCTTCATGCATTTACGATAGTTTTCATTTAATTCTTCATGCATTTACGATAGTTTTCATTTAATTCTTCACACATCGATAGTTTTCATTTAATTCTTCACACATCGATAGTTTTCATTTAATTACTTCACACATCGATAGTTTTCATTTAATTATTCATATATTGATAGTTTTTCATTTAATTTTGCATGCATTGATAGTTTTCATTTAATTTTTGCATACATTGATAGTTTTCATTTAATTTTGCATGCATTAATAGTTTTCACTTAATTTTTCCTACATTGATAGTTTTCAATCAATTTTTCCTACATTGATAGTTTTCAATCAATTTTTCCTACATTGATATTTTCAATCAATTTTTCATACATTGATAATTTTCAATCAATTTTTCATACATTGATAATTTTCAATCAATTTTGCATACATTGATAATTTTCAATCAATTTTCATACATTGATAATTTTCAATCAATTTTGCATACATTGATAATTTTCAATCAATTTTGCATACATTGATAATTTTCAATCACTTTTGCATAAATTGATAATTTTAAATCAATTTTGCATAAATTGATAATTTTCAATTTTGCATACATTGATAATTTTTAATTTTTCATACATTGATAATTATCAATTTTTCCTACATTGATAATTTTCAATTTTTCCTACATTGATAATTTTCAATTTTTCTACATTGATAATTTTTAATTTTTCATACATTGATAATTTTCAATTTTTCCTACATTGATAATTTTTAATTTTTCATACATTGATAATTTTCAATTTTTCCTACATTGATAATTTTCAATTTTTCCTACATTGATAATTTTCAATTTTTCCTACATTGATAATTTTCAATTTTTCCTACATTGATAATTTTCAATCAATTTTTCCTACATTGATAATTTTCAATCAATTTTTCCTACATTGATAATTTTCAATCAATTTTACCTACATTGATAGTTTTCAATCAATTTTTTCCTTCTTTGATAATTTTCAATCAATTTTACCTACATTGATAGTTTTCAATCAATTTTTCCTTCTTTGATAATTTTCAATCAATTTCTCACACATTTGCAATAGTTTTCATACATTAATTTTTCACACATTTGCAATAGTTTTCATACATTAATTTTTCACACATTTGCAATAGTTTTCATACATTATTCATCGCATCCATTAACAACTATTTAGAATAAATCAATGCATAGGCATTTCCACCTCTATCGACGTTTCGAAACTTTTATTTTGAAACGATTTACGAGATGAACATCTGTGTCTAGACTACAGTGAAAAAGTTTAAAACTATTATGTTATTAGGAAGAAAACATCTGCTGTTTTTCGCAGCAGTAGAACGGAATTATGTACCCAGACGCGATTCGGAATGATATCTGTGTATTCTTCCTGCAATTATATTATAACAAACGCGGCTCACTGAATTTCAGTCTGATTTTAAATTGCCCTCTTAAATTCCCAGACATTGAATTTTGTCTCTTCATAACAAATTTATTCGCATATCTTGCAAAAATGAGTGTTGTAAATTCACGTTTATTTCATCTAATAGTTTAAGTTTTATATTTATTTTGTGTAACTTTGTAAAAAAAAAGTTAAAGATCTCATTGTAACCACGGGATTTAATACTGTCAAATAATTTTGAAGTTAATATTTTTTTTTTTTGTAATAATTTCTCAAAAATTTATTGATGTATTTAATTCAATGGGCTTATTTAGAAATACATTACGGAAGAGTAAATAATTTAACCATCGTCGTTAAAATGTCTTTAGTTTCTATATATTATTATAAATATTCAAAAATAATTTTTACGTCTTCCATTTTTAAATAACCGTATAAATAAATGCAAGAAACTGAGATTAAGCCCAGTAGTTATTTTCCATAACAACCAACTTGATAAAAAAAAATTGTTATGTTGTCAGCAAATTCACAATAACAATTAGTTTGAAACAAATAATTGATCTTTCACAATATTTTAAACATCGCAATAACGGCTTCAAGAAGAGTGTCACTTTCAGGTTCATGGGAACACTTTAAATATTATTTACAAGTATTATTTATATAAACGAACACTATTTACAATGAAATGAAAATTAAAGATAATTTGATTCATAAGTGCAGTTCACTCCAAGGACGGAGATTTTCAGAGTTCTCGAATCTACGACGAATCTAACACACGTGGTCTGCGGCAGACCTAATTATCACACGGCGTGATACACGAAACCACGAGGGAGTTCACTTTGCAAACAGGCGGAAATTCCGGCCTGTTCAATCACTTCAGAAAAAGAGTAAAACAACACTTCTTGTCCACTCGTCGCAGAACCCTTTCTTCTTCTCTAAAAACCTCCCTTCATGAAATTCCGTCAGGAGGGGGCGGAGGGTTAGTTTTCACACTTCTGATTGTTGTCGACACTGTCGTCAAAGCCCATGGTCTATCACTAACACCGATAATAACAAACTCATAAAGTAGTCCATATCCTGCTTTGTAATTATTTCCGACTTGTAAAAAGGTTGAACAGACAACCTTAATTTCATAATGTCGCTTTTATCCATGATACTGATTATCTTTTTGTTCCATTTGAGGGAAAGTCCTTTCATTCGGTACAAAAGACTAATTGCATGAAGATATAAATATCCACAATACTGTTTATCTGGGTTATTAAATTTCAGTGATAAGTTGTTGCCAGTGTACTTGTTAAAGAATATACATCTTCTTTCTCCTGGGAACGAAATGCTACAATCCCCACAGTACTATATATATACTTTTTAAATATTTTATTCTCCTTAAAATCAAATAAAATATTTAAAGTATATGGAATCTATAATACATTTAACATTCTAAAAATATTCTTCATGCTTTTAATAGTGATTTTAAGTATTGAGTGACTACATTCACTAACAATAAAATTTCTTTATCATAAAAATTAAAATATTTAAAACTATGTTGTGATTATTACAATTTAAGGAAATTTTAAATTATATCTAAAGCAAACATCATTTTTAAACCATTCAAAAGTATTTTCTATTACAAACCACTTGATGGAATCACTTTTTAAAAGAGAATAATAGAAAAATATGTGGTCTGAAAACGACAAGAAATTAATTTAAAGCAATCAATTAATCTTTCTCATAACTTTATATCAACGGCAATTATTACCTAGTTAGCTTCGTGCCATCTAAATCTGCAACGCAAAATATTAACATATCAAGTAATAAATAAAATCAAATTCATTTCGATATGTCCTTGTGTCTTAATATGTTCATAAAATATGTCCGTCGCCCGTCCTAACTATGATTAAGGGAATTTTAGGGCTTGTTACAGATAAACAAGCAGACATCATGCAGATTGAATTGCTTGCATAATAAATTGTGTTATCTTTATGAGCCTGTTTGGTGTGATAAGAGGACTCTTTCACGAGGAGAAATGCATCGTTAAATATTCTGTTTCATCCAGCACTTTTCATATGTTTATACGCTTGAAGGAGAAAATTTGGATGAAAATGTGTTAATTTTAAGCTATAATTTGTGCATTATTAGAATAATTACCGATTTTGTAAACATTTTATCGTATGTATAAGCTCTCTGCTTTGAGGTTTAGAAATACATAAAAAAAAAGCTTTTCTAATAATTTTAACAAATATACAAATTAAATTACTGGTCTTTAAATTAAAAATAAATTATTTTGAAGCGTATGTATCAATGACATTATATTCTAAAAGTTTGTCTTTAAGCTATTAATAGTGATTTTAATTGACTTAATAACTATGTAAATTTTTACAAGCTTTTATTGAAATACAATAGTATTAAATTTTTTTAAAATTTATAATAACCTCAAAAATAAAGTTTTATACTAATAATATGAGAGAGAACAGATTTTGTAGATTTTCCTTTGCCATTTATAATATTTTAATTTGTCTCACTCACATAACATAACATACTTAGTTGCTACTATATATTTATTATTTAATGATAATTTAAAAGATAATTATTCAAAAGAAAGTCTCAAATAAGTAGTTATCAGTCAAGTAGTATTAGTTATAAGTAGTTATTAGTCAAATAAGTAGTATGACGAAAATGCTCATAAATTATAAATTTTCGAAACACATAGCATCAATCAACTATTCATTAGCAAATAATCATCAACAACTATAACTTAACTTTTCATTGACCAATCATCTTTTGGTCAACAATTAACATTATTCATCAATCACTCTTATAGCATTTATCAACCATCTCTTGATCATCAATTAACATTATTCATCAATCACTCTTACAGCATTTATCAACCGTATTTTGATCATCAATTAACATTATTCATCAATCACTTTTATAGCATTTATCAACTATCTTTTGACGATCAATTAACATTATTCACCAATCACTCATATAACATTTATCATAAATGAACTTAAACGTATGAATATAGATATTTGTAACGTATAAATATAGAAAATAAATAATCAAATTGCATTATATAAATAATAACATAGAGTACACTTATGACCCTCTTTGATTCATAATATGAAAATGAAATTATTATAAAGTATTAAAGTGTATCTAACTTACACTGGTATTGTTTTATGCATACATAAATCTGATTTTAGTTGTTTTTCGATTTATTAATGCATTAGTATTATTCAGAAAACAGGGTATTGATTGAAATAGAAAATAAAAAAAAAAATACGTCGAAATTTCTTTAAAAATATTCCTAATGCTAACTTTAAATTTATTTTTCATTTGATGCAAAACTCTTTCCAAAATTATAATCCGATTATCGTTCAAAAGCTTATTTTCTCCCAACTACAATAACTAAAAAATGGACGAAAATGTCATCCTGAAATTATTTAATGGCAACATATCATTTTCGTAACACATAAGAAAATTTGCATTTAACCAGAAAAGCATATTGCCGAAGCATTTGGCAAAATAATATGCCAAGTAGCATTTTATTAACTTGTAAATACTTTTTTGTCACAACAAGTATTTACAAAAGGACTTTGTTAACATTTATTGACAAAGTCATGACAAAATTTACACCGATACTCCGATGGACTAAGCCAGTGATTCTCAAATATATTACCTTTGCGTTTATCGCAATTTAACAAAGGAAAATTTTGATGTCCCTTTCATTCTTATTTATAGTACTGTAAATCGTGGTATTAACGGTAATTTGACACCTAGTGCAGAAGAGTTAAGATTCGAATCTACTGTCTGTGTCCCTCTAAAATTGCTGCTTTCAGAAAGGAGGCAACCAGTCTGGCTGATAGGAGTTTAAATGTTTTATCCAATACGTCACATAAAATGTGGGGCAGTTATTCAATAAGTCCTTCCGGAAGGCAATGTTCTTTCTTCATCTCCCATCAGTGGGCTGCACCATTGGTGTTTATGGTACAAGTGGTCATAGGTGTCACCTTTAAGACTTGTTGACCATGATAATATGCAGGATAATCATGTATATTATCATGACAAATACTGATACGCTAAGTACATAATTAAGTACATGACCACTTACAAGACTCACATGACCACAGTAAATCAGAAAAATTGTTATATAAAACAAAATTAATAAAACACTAAAGATACATAAAAGGAGCACGTTTTCTTAAATTAAAGTCTATAAAAACACAAAAACATTAATTTTCAAGGAAAATAATTAGTATTTACATTGTATAAAATATACGTATTTGAAATGTAACAACAAATGAAAATGTTTTTAAAAAAAAATATGCTTTTAAATATAATAAATATTCTACGAAAAAATTAGTATCTTTTAAACTTTCTTTCCCTTCAGATAAATAATAAAATAATTCTACAGGTTATTAAGTTACGTATTGTTTTAATTTGTAATTGAACATAAGCCAAATGGAAGAATACTCATTCTTGCATAGATATTGTTTTTACAAAAGAAATCGCAATCATTTTAAAAAGCCGAAATTCTTTATAGTATTAAAATTCATGAATATTAAAACTAGTATTCTTCCATGTTATTTTCGTTCATTTTTTTTTTCGTTTATTTGTGTCCATTTAACATTCACTCTGCACAGTTTAAGATCCGACGCATTAAGTCATGACTAGACAAAATTTTATAAAATAAATACAAGTCTTATGTTAAAAATAATACTATAAAATATAGTTTGAAAAAAAAAAAAACAACTACTAAATATAAAATGATCATCAGAACTTTAGATGTTTCTGATGCCGACTCCATATATTTTCTCTCTTAAATAAAAATCTTTTACAAACATGTGAATCAGATTATCTTTCCAAACAGACTTTCTTCAGAACCTCTAGAATCAAGGGCAAGCCTAACTTTTTTGAAGTTAGCCTATTAAAGAACACACGAAACTGACAGCTGGTAAGAAATAATTTACTGGATGGTATTATTGTTACTGTATTGTTTAATATGCAAGTCATGTATCGTTTAATATGTAAGTCATTCATTGTTTAATATGTAAGTCCTTCATTGTTTAATAAGTAAGTCATTCATTGTTTAATAAGTAAGTCATTCATTGTTTACTATGTAAGTCATGTATTGTTTTAATATGTAATTGAACAGAAGCCAAATGAAGGAATACTCATCCTTGCATAAATATTTTCTTACAAAAATCGGAATGATTTTAAAAGTATAGTATTAAAATTCATGAAAATTAAAATTGGTATTATTTCAAGTTATTTTTTTATATACTTGAGCCAATTTAATATTCACGCCACACAAGATCCAATGTTTTAAGTAATGACTAGGCAAAATTTTATAAAATAAATACAAGTATTTTATGTTAAAGATAATACCATAAAATATCGTTTGAAAAAAAAAAAACTAATAATATATCATTAGAACTCTAGAAGTTTCTGATGCCGACTCCATATTTTTTATTTTCCATCTTAAATAAAATATTTCTTTTTTTCAAACATATGAATCAGATTATCTTTCCAAACAGACTTTCTCCAGAACTTCCGGAATCAAGGGCAGGCCTAACTTTTTTTTTAAAGTAATCCTATTAAAGAGTCAAAGAACACACGAAACTGATAGCTGGTAGGAAATAATTTACTGGATGGTATTATTGTTCCCTTATCTTTTGTTCGCAAAGCAAAAAACTTAAAAATATATTTTGTTTTAAAACTTTCTTTAAAAGAAGAGAAATTGAGATTTTCTTTTATAGCTTGCTGCCTGCAGAAAGACATATTTTTTCGAACAGTGATTAAATTTTAAAGGAAAATTAATCTCCAGCAATAAAAACAGCATAAAGCTCCGAAGAATTTTCTTCGGCTAAGTTTCTGGTAGTCAACTTTTTTTTTTTTTTTTCTAACCGTGCATTAAATGAGGCAATTTTTCATACATGAAATATCTTCGTGAATAAATTCTTTATGGTTCATTAATGAATATGCTCATGAATTTTAAGCAGTTATCACACGAATATGAGTTTTTTTTTTAATTTTTAGGTGCATGTTTTTCAGTTTATCATTAAGCCTTCAGTTTAAATTTTAAATGAAAATTGGTACCGAAATATTACGGTATTTTTAAATGAAAATTAGAATTTAAATAATAAATATATTATACATTTATGAGATATATTAATATTATATTTAAGTAGTAATTTCAAATGTTTTAACAAATTAATAATTCTATTTCTAATAAATGAATTTAATTACTCTAATAAATTCTTACAGTGTTTGTGGCTGTAAATTTATTTATTAAAAAGTATTTTTTAATTAATTCTTAAATTTTTTTACATTGCCACGTTAATTTCTAGCTACCTGATGGCCAGTTGGCTAGCGTACTGACCTTTGTTACCACATGCTTCATGTTCCAATCCTTGGTTTTGGCATGAATGTTTGATAGAAGTTCGGAATCCATGTTAAACTGTAGGTCCCGGTCTAATTAGCCCAAAGTGTGCAAATATGACCCTTAGAGAGACAAAGCAACTAAATCGTCAATTTCTACTCAAAAATTTCTTGAATTATTTTTATTAACACAGAAACAAATTACATAGAAAACTTGATATAATACCACATGAGAGACAAAAATGTCATACTATGAATGATTGTTTGGAAACAGATCAAACGTGATACATATACCAAGCAATTAACAAAAGATTTAATTTTTAAAGATGTACAACGATAGCACATTTTAACAGAATGGTCATAAACAAGATGTTGTAATCTCATTTCGAGCAATATTTTCTAGTATTCGCCGTTTCATAGAATTAATGAAGTGATCCAAACATGAATTGTTTGTTGATATGACCCACTTCCACTTCGTTTTGTACATGACAATGTACACCATGTCCAACATGTGCTCGATTGGCGAAGCATTTTGCGATTTGGTTGGTTAAAATTGGTATTGGGCAAATGTCACAATATTCAGGTAACACTGGCAGTGTGTTGTTGAAGAGTGATCTTTATTTCACGTTGACATTGTTTGATTGAAATGCCTGCCTGGTGATCATCTCGCCTCTACACCCAAACAAGCTGATCATCAGTATTAGAACAATAATTAGATTCATTCCTGGAAACTACAATGTCTCCATTTGCACTCTACTGCAACGCTATTTCAAAACTATCATGTGGCCAGCTGTTAACAATATTCGTAAAAGACGGATGTACAAACATCTTGAATCTGCGAATCGTCACAAAACTATCATTGCTGATTTTGCCTTAATTGCACTATTTTACAGCCTGTTCCGTACAGCCTGTTCAAATGTTTCCGTTTGCAGCCCGTAGTCGATTAAAGCACTTTAAAGTTTGTTAACTTATTCCGTATTTTCGTGGCGCAATTCTTTTACTGAGTCCATAGTTTACTAACATTTGTTACATCAACCTCAGATTCCTCCGATATGCGATGGAAGATCGGTTCGGAGTCTAAATATAAAGTCTTGATACTGAATATACGGCAATGTCTTCAAGGTATTTATTGCATGGTCTCTCCGTTTACCCCATTTGGAAACAGTTAAAAATAATAAACCTCACACTTTATAACCAAAACTCATGGTTTCGCACGTTGTGTGGATGTTTAGAAGCATATATCACGCGTTTTAATCATTTACATAACTTACATAGCCACAAATGTGTGCTTCATAATACATTAACTTGGTGTGGCATTTTCTCTCTCAAGTAGTTTGTTACATCATTTGACGCTTACGGCATACTAACTTGTAGAAAAAGTAACAAATACAAAGTTATGTATGCAAAGTATACTATATATACAAAGCAATACATAGTTGCATGCATAATAATAAACATGAAGTTTTTCACAACTTTGGAAATACTTCGAATATCTTATTCCCAAAATATATGATTTTTAAGTCAAGTTACAAAAACTAGACAAAAATTTACTTTTGGATGTTAAAATTTATTCGACACCGTTATTTGTGAAGTATAAATGTGTTTATACTGTAATATTATTTATTATAGTATTATTTATTATAATGGTATTTATTATTTACGTTTAACTATGTTTCATATTCAAGATGCTCTCTTGTTTCAATGTGTCCATAGATATATAATAAAAAAGTAAATGTTATCCTGATATTATTCATAGCACATATTAATCCATGTTTGTAGATAGTGTCTTTTATTTGACAACTTTTATAGCAAAAATAAAATATATATATATATGTTCGAAGAAATTCTCAGATACATTATTCGCACGCGTGCATAATTAACAGAGAGCGCCTATAAAAAGATACATGATGAACTTAATGGACGAATATGTATAACGTGGATGACTTTTTAAAATTAAAGAAAAAAAGATTACAAGTTTTGAATATAAAAAAAAATAATAAAATTGTAAAATTTAAGAAATGATAATAAATTTGCAGTTTTCAAATAAAATCACGTAAAACATTTTTGTTATTAAAAATTGAAAAAAAAGACTAGATAAATCAACAACAAAGTAAAACAAGATTAAAAGAAAACTTAATATGTAAGATATAATATACATGATATGATAGTAAATAACTTCTAAATAAAAAATAGGCGATTTTTAATGGTCAATATAAATTTTGAAATGATTTATTATTTATTAATAAAATTATAATTTTCTGCAGTTGAATTCACTTCATATTAACAAATTATTTTAAATATATGTTTTCGAATAAAGAAATACATTTATCTTACATTGTGTGTTAAACATTAAAAAAGTTATGCATTAAAAATCACAATTTCACATAAAGAGGTAAATAATAATAATAAATAAATAAAATAAATAAATAAATTATCTTTTATAATAATAATAAATAAAAAGATTTATTTATTTTATTTATTTATTATTATTTTTTTTTGCCTCTTTATGTAACATCGTTGTAATTGCTGACTTCGAAGAATCAAATACACATCAACTGCAAAATATTTTATCAATAATATATAACATATAAACGCAGAATGACTACCAAAAGATATCATTTGTAACAAAATAATTTTTCTAATACCTTTATTGCACAACATTTGTAAACAAAAATGCCGTTATAAGTCTTTTCTACAACAAAATAAAACTATTCAAATTAAAATGCTAATGGAATTTAAATTTTCTCCAAACTTTAAAAACATATTGAAGCAAAAAAAAAAAAAAAATACTTCAGATTTTTTTTTAAGAAAAAAATATTACAAATTTTTCTAGAGTGTTCAAAATCAATAATGTTTTTTAACATAGAATATAAATTTCCAAACGTCGAATTATAAAAAGTGAAAATACACGTTGTTCCGATTCAAGATATGGAAACCCTCTCTTATTTAAGCGGAAATATTTCATTATATCCTCTTACAGTGACCAGAGGATATAAATAACTACTTCCATTTCCGGTATTAAGCTGATAAACATTTTGCAATAGCTATAAAAACATTTCGAGCATTGCATTGCATTGAAATCATTATTAATCAATAAAAATTACATTAAAACCGATGTAATTTCTCAATATTATATCAATCTGAGAATAGAAATATTTTGTAACTCGCATTTGAGATAGGTAACCTCATCAATTTTATTTATTTGAAAATGACTTTTCAGTTAGGTGATAATATTTAAACCCTAATGATCTGATATGGATTTAATGATGGTGCTAAAGGTTTTCGCCCAAATATAATTTATTTTCAAATTAACAATCAATTTCCCTAAAAAATTCTTTGTTTTAATTCTGACTGTCAATTGGATAATAGAAATTGTAATTTCATTACTAATTACGATGATTATCGGTTTGAAACAATAATTAATTGTAAATTTCAATAATGTTGGTTATTTTTCTTATTTTATTATTATTATTTTTTTTTTTTGGAATTATTAATTGATCTGTTGTAAATAAATACAAAAAAAATATTTACGAATCAGAAATAAAAAATGATAAAAATTTAATAAGAAGAAATGTATTCTCATTATTTAAATTGATTACTCCTTAATAAAAAAAAAAGAAAACGTTTAAATTTAAGAAGTTAATTCATGGTTAACTTTCAGGGAAATTCATTTATTAGGAAAAAAATACGGAAGAAAACCTGAAAAACTCCCCAAGCAGTAAATTTTTATAGTGGAACATTGTAACATTATCCATCGAATGTCCTTATTTTTGAAAGCAGTGCCTGAAACCCAGGCTCCAACAAGTCAGTTCAACTAAAATTTTGAAACAGGTTTCAAATATTAATCCTATTATTTAAAGTATGTATGTGTATTATGTATTCAAATATTAACCCTATTATTTATTTGACTCTAAAATGTTTTTAATGCTACTTTATTAGTTACGTATTACGTATATTTCTTTATAGTTATACAACACTAAGTATTTTTTTTTTTTCATCTCAAAATGCTGCATTACCTTCAACGACTTGTAAGCAATTAAGGAAATGAGAAAATGACGAACAACGACAAAACAATGGCGAACAATTAAATTAAAATTATTTTTATAGATGTAAAAAGGAAAATAATCAGAATTTCAGTTAATACCTAATTATAATAAATTAATAAATTTATGTCATTATTTTCTAATTAAGTAAAAAAAAATACTGTAAAATATGATAAGCATACATTTATTCGCCTTGTTACTTTTCTGAGATTCAGGAAAAAAGTAAATAAGCTCCTTTTTTGTGAATGTTGATATAAAAATCTTTTATTCTTTTACTTCATGAATATTCAAAACAAAGAGAAAAAAAAATCATCAAAAACAATTAGTAATATTTTGGTTTAAAAATTAAACAAATGAAAATTTTTCATACATTAAATTTTTTAAACATTAGGGATTATCTTGTTATTCCAAACTGTTCAACCAATAATTTAACATTTATTCTTTCAGCTTTGTACTAATTGAAAGAAATTCTTTTTGTTAGAATTTTTATGAAAAGTTTATAAATACTAAAACGAAAAGGGATAAAATTTTCTGACATAATATAATCCTTATTTGTGCAATTACATTATTATTGATCATGGAAATTTAGTTTATGTTAAACTTGAAAATATTAAATAACAAAATAGCTGATGGGTTTTACAGAAAATATTTGTGCATAAGTGTTAAATACTTGCTAATTTAAACTTGCTTTTTAATTTTAAATGCCTGTTTAGCGTTTCGATTATGATAATCATTTATTTGAATACAAAAATATTTTATTTTATTACATATATTTTATTATTTATTTATATTTTATTACATACATTCCAATTTAAACAATATATTCAGTAGAGGTGGAGAAATTATAATTACTAATTTAGTCATTAATGCTATATTTCAAATATTAAAGAATAATTAATCTATATACAAAATAAAATCTTTGCAGCATCTAAATCAGCACGACATTAAAATTTCAAAACAGTAAAGAAAAAAAAATTTTTATTCGTCTTTTTTTTAATTTAACCTATCAAGAAAATTAAATAAAGTAAATTTATTTGATAAATAATGTTTCCTTATTAGTAAATTTAACAAATTAAGAAAATTATTAATAGACTACACACTTTTATTTACACGTAAAAGTTCTATATTTGGTTTCCATATTTTGGAATTTATTTTTATATGTTTTTTTTTTTTTAATTATTTGATTTCCATATTCTAATTGTAAATAATCCCAGCAGTATTAAATCTGGCTGATTGTAATTAGTCATAAGCATATGCAAAATCCGCCTTATCCTAGAGCTAGCTGACCACGTCTTAGTCAGTATTGTTCAACAAAGGCAATGATTTAAATCCTCTCCCAACATTAAGCTGTTGAATATTCATCCAATTCGCCCTTACATGGCATGCAATTCCTGTTCAATTTGTATGCACACTTGTTCGCTACATTAACCACATGGATTTACACTATCTACCTGCATATCTTGTAGTCTTCAGCAAAGCAGAATCGGCTCCAGTAGGAGTAGACACACAAGTAAGCGAACAGTGTGGGCGTGGTGTTTTGTGGGAGTTGTCAAGTGCATGCGTTTTGCTAAGCAATCTGTGCACTATCGATTAGCCGGCGCTTAAATCTTGAATGGAGACGTGCTATTATCTCATGTGAAAGACTTTAAAAGGATGGGGGAGGAAAGCATTGGCGTGAGAGGATGCTAAGGAAAATTATCAAGAAAAACACAGATTTGTATTCAGCAAAAATTATTTTATGTTGTTTTGATTTATGAAAGCTTAATAAAGATTAATTAAATTTTAAATATAGAATTCATTCATAAAAATTCTGTGTTTATTATTATTTTTTAATGCAGAGAAAAGGATTTTTTTGTAGTTAATTTTTTATTTAATCATAGGTTTATATATATTTGGCATGGACAGAAAAATTATGGTTATATAAAGCAACATTTAAATCAAATACGAAAAATTATGTTCGTTTTACATATAAAAAATATAAAAAAAACTTTTAACTTTGTTAGATTATTTAGCTTATTTTCAATTGGCTCTAATTAAATATCGCATTTAATATGTAAATATATGCAATACATTAAATTAGTTATTCTTATTGCAAACACATTTGGATTTTAAATATAGAGTTAATATTCCCTAAATTCTACGTTTATTATTTTTTTTTTAATGCAGAGAAAATGACTTTTTTGTAGGTTAATTTTTAGTTAAATCACTGGTTCATATATATTTGACATGGACAGAAAAGTTATGGTTATATAAAACAACATTTATTAAACCAAATACGAAGCATTATGATCGTTTTACATAAAAAAACCTTATCTTTATTTTCACTTGGCTCTAATTAAATATGGCATTTAATATGTAAATATATGCAATACATTAAACTAGATATAGCTGCAAATGTGTTAGCAATAAGAGATATTTTCTGTTACATAATAATTTAATGCAAACTAAAACAGTGTTCGCGTTGGCAAATTTTTAAATAATAAAATTTGATCTAATTTATGTAAAATGCATTTGATTTTTTTTTTTAATATTTTAATGCGGTCTTTTTTGTTAATCATTTTAATGCATTAGAATTGCTTCAGTAATAATTGCCCATTTTAAATTATTCACATTTGAGATGGGACTGTGTTCTTTAACTTACTAGTAAATGACGTTCCATGAAACAAAAGAATGTTAGAATATTTTACAATATTTTTAAACAAACTTTCTAAATTTAACTAGAAAATTTTGTAGCACAGTCATTTTCTAAACCTGTTTTGCTCTTCAGAACTTACACAAGTAGAAATCTTGAATGAAAACTCTAATCAAAGGATTGTGACGAAGCCTCTAAAATGCTACCGAAATATTTCGAACAACAACAACAATAACAATAACAGCAACAATGCATCTGAAGGTATCGGAAAAAATGCTCAAAATCTTCAACTGAATCGCAGCAAACATCTTTTCCTTAGAAGGTTGGATGCAAAGGTCTTTCTTTTGAAAAAACATACAGAACATACAATAACAAACAAAAATACTGGGGAACAATGTTTTCAAATATAATACGTAAACAAATCGATATATGTGTTTCTTCGCATCTACGGAAATATATGCAATTATTATTATACAAGGCAATGTAAAAATACTCATTCATTTCAAAGGAATTTATTTCTAGAATTTAAAGAAGAAATTAAACAATGTTTTTAATGCAGACTTCTGAAGACATATTTTTAAAATCTCTTTCTATTATAATTGCTGCCAATATACATTATTGCAATATTTTTTAATAAATTTTAATATTTATTTATTGCCACAGCATTTTAATCGTAAACAATTATTTAAACATAATATTAGCTTTTCTTGCCAGTAGAAAAGCAATTTTTAAAATTTCATTCGTCATTGTTCGAGCTATTAAAATATGCATTAACAACCTAAAAACATTTAAAATAAAATTTACAAATTTTCTTTTGCTCGCAATATATTTACATAAACACACACACAAAAAAAAATTTTTTTTCCAGCAACATTATCAAAAGAAAATAAAGTAATAGAATTAATAAAGTAGCAAAATTTGCAAAAACATGAACACATGGAAACATATTTTGTCTTACAATATATACATAGCATATTGTCAATTTAAAAGCCATTGACAAATCTTCAGATAACTGTTTGTTCTTTGTAATCATTGTCTAACAATAATTTTATGAATTTTAGATGAAATTGCTAAAATGTCGACACTTACTTAGAAATTCAAGCTATTCAATACCATAGTGACGAAAGAAAATTGCAAGATTTCTAACAGATCCAAAATTATTTTGATGGAAAAAAAAATAATAAATGCAAAAAATGCGATGTTTTTTTATATGCTACAGTAGCAATCCTAGATATTTTAATTAATATCAACTTCATCTTAATGAGAATGTTAACTAAAAATATTTAGGGAATAAAAATGAATATTTATATCTTATTTTCTGATAATTCATTTTTAACAATGCGCATAATTAAATTTCATCATCTTATTTATCGTTAAATAAATCAATGAGGCTGGAACAAATTTTGATTTGGCATTCATTCTTTTTTTTTCTCTGAATTTCGACACCAAGCATGCAAAGAATTCGAGCCAAGTAGAAGGAAGTATTTTGATGAATGAAAAGAATCCATTCGAATTAAGGTTCTCAGAATAAACTATTTTTCCTTTTCGATGCTACATTAGACACATAAATTGTCTTAAATCGCTGGAAATTTGTCTCAAGACTGAAATAATAATTTGAGTGGTATCCATGAAAACATGAAAATGAAAACAAAAATGTTATGTTTCTTAAAAAACAAACACATACACATTATATGTACAATATATAATTATTTTATAAATAACAATAGTTATGCCATAAGTGAATTCTATCAATAAAGCTATGTTAAAAAATTACAAGAATTTTAGTAATTTACTGTATTTGTATAACATATCTGCCAAACTCTTCAACTTATTTAGATGAATATAATATTTTTCATAACATAAATACTTCTTATCATGATTTTGAGTAAAGAATAAATTAATATTTAACTTCACTACACATCATGATTGCTAACGAAAATTGAATTTTATGAATTTCTGATTATTAATTAATTAACAAAATATTATTCAACAATTCCAATGCACAGATAAATCTTACTTTGATGAGATTGTTAATCGTGTATGTATTGAATCAAATGAAAATTTCATCTTAACAGAAACCTTCGTTCATGAAAATATTTGATCACAAAGATTTACACGATTAACAATTCATCAAAGTAAGATTTATCTGAGAATGCAAATGATGCGATTAAAGATAGTATAAATTGAATAAATAGCTAGGACAACAAGGGTCTTCACAAAACTGGCATTAATTCTTTTTAGCGATATTATCAAGCGCAATCTTTTAATATAATAGCAAAAGGCACTAAGGCATATAATCTTGAGATAATTGTAAATCAAATAGACACCATTTTTTGACGAAAACAAGAGCGTTTCTAAATTGGAAATTATATTCTATATCAAGTATTAAAGAAATAAAAATTATCAAAGAAAAAAAATTATTGTAATAAAATAATATTATTAATCAATTAATTTTTACATCGACAGCGATTTAGTAACATTTAGCAAAACATATACCCAAAACAATATAAAAATAAAAAAGGAATACAGCAAATATTGTATCATAAATTACGAATAACAAATTTTTAAATTCTCAGAATATAAATTTTTCAGGTTTTCTCCCAATATATGAGTAGGATTTGTTATAATATTTCGGATATTTTAGTATTATTATTACATTTTATATTTTTACCACGCGACGTTACCTTTGAAGCAAAGGTTTTTACTTCGCAAATTATTTTGTTTCTTTCGTAAGTTACTTCATAAGTTTATTATTATTATTTTCGTAAGTAATGTTCACCAATAAAATAAAATAGCATCATTGTCGAAATATGAAAAAGTCGGACGAAAAACCAGTCGGTATGTAAATAATTCTCAATGCATTTTACTTTACGTTTTAGTTACATATCTATTTTTAAATAAAAATTACTCAATGTATTCATATTATACATAATAGCAAGAGAGATAAACTAAAAATATATAAAAGATACGCATGTGTATCGATCTTTCTGAAGTGATAAAATGTCTATCAGAGTCAAATATGCAGATCAAACTGGCCATAAGGAAGAAATTTTCAATGTTAATGATTTTCTATGAGTGATGAAAAATAGAAAGAAAGGAAAGAAATATTATATTTCATATAATGTTTTCGTGACATTGCACTTTATTTAAATCATTTAATTTTACTTTAAGACAATTTATATTCTATAGAAAAAAGTTTCGATAAATTTATACACAAATTCGGATTTTTTGTTAATTCTTTGTCCAGTTTTAACTCCAAAGATCATTTTCTAAGCTTGCTAAGAACAAGATTAATGATAAAAACTTTCACCGCACTGTTACAAAACAAAAATGGCGCTAGATTTGCTTTTTCGCCAACTGTTGCAGACTTCTGCTGAAATTGCACTCAAGCAAAAAGACCGAGTTTCCCCAGAGAGATGTTCAAATGGAAGAAAAATGGCGAAAATAAAATAAATATTGCTTGACCTCTTCCGTCGAAATGAAATTTTCTTTCTATTTGCTTTCCCGTTTATTTTTCGAAAAATACCCACAGGTTTTCCTTCCGCCAGATAACGATTTCGTAAGCTATTTAACATATTTTGAGATCATATCACGATCTTTTACTGATTGAATTTATTCTCCATGTTGCTTCATTCGAATTTTAAATTGGAGGGATGGAAGTTGGATATTTTTTACTTCGTATTCTCAATTCACCATGCTTTAGCATATATAATGGGAATGGTTTCTTTACTTAATGCAGATATCATGAAAAGTTCAAAAGAAACTGCCTACTAGGTTTCGGAATTCGAATAGAAATACTTCAGTATTTTAATCATTAAAAAAGTATAATTCTATACAGAATACATTTTGATGTTATTATATAGCAGAAGGAATACATTGAAATCGGATTCAAATGATAAAAGTTTTTTTTTAATGCATGTGGATCTTTGGAAAATATACTATAAACCATTCAAAGAAACTATTTTCATGAATTATTTAAAATGTGTATACTTGTAAATTTCTTTCATTTTGAAAAAAATTCCCTTTTTTCATTGCAACCATAATCGACAGTTTGTTTTTTATAAAATTTATAAACTAAATAGTAAATTGATCTAAAAATATGAATATTTTGGCTTAAATATTTATAACAAAGTTGAAAATATACCTGGACTTTATCATTATTTACTTTTATTTACAGCTGATGGGTATCCTTAAATGCCATCTTACAATTTAATGCATTTTTTTAAAGTACAAAGGTAATTAACTTAAACTTAATGTTAGGATTTGTGTTTAAAAGATGCATATGATTATGATTGGTTATAGTATTTAACGTTTTTATTGGTATTTTAAGATGTTTTTGTTATCGAATCGGGTATCAATAATCGTGAAAAGTGACATAAATTGGATTTTCATATTATTGACAATATTAAGCAACTTGCATGTTTCCTTAAAACAAACAGCAACTTGCATGTTTCCTTAAAACATTTAAACAGCAACTTGCATGTTTCCTTAAAACATTTAAACAGCAACTTGCATGTTTCCTTAAAACATTTAAACAGCAACTTGCATGTTTCTTTAAAACATTCGTTAAACAACAACTTGCTTGTTTCCTCAAAACATTCGTTAAACAGCAACTTGTGTTATCCTTAAAACATTCATTAAACTTCAACTTACATGCTTTTTTTTTCATTCCACATTTACATCTGCAACATATGTTTTAAAAATAATGAAATAACTATTTATTATAATTTTTAAAAATGGATGCCTATTACATAAAATATTAAACATTAACAATCTACTTGTGCTCCATCACAACAAAAGCTGCCCCCTTTTCCGTCAAACATGAGTCTATACGGGTTCGTGGGCTTGGTGTAGATTTCTACCAAGTGGGATAAGAAACAACAACAACAGATTTGATTTAATAATATTTACACATTTTAAATTATTCACAATTCAGAAATGGGACTGTCATCTCTATCTTACTAATAAAAGGCGCTGCATGGAACAAAAGAATGTTAGAGTCTCTATTTTACAATATTTTTGAAACAAACCTTCCAAATTTAACTAGAAACATTTGTAGCACAATTATTTTTCAAAACCTGTTTTGCTCTTCAGAACTTACACAAGTAGAAATCTTGAATGAAAACTCTAATCAAAGGATTGCAACGAAGCCTCTAAAATGATAACGAAATATTTCGAACAACAACAACAACAACAATGCATCTGAAGGTATCGGAAAAAATGCTCAAAATCTTCAACTGAATCGCAGCAAACATCTTTTCCTTAGAAGGTTGGATGCAAAGGCATTTCTTTTGAAAAAAGATACATTGACAAACAAAAATACTGGGAAACAATGTTTTCAAATATAATACGTAAACAAATCGATATATGTATTTTTCTTCGCATCCAAAAAAATATATTCAATTATTATAAAATGCAATGTAAAAATATTCATTCATTTCAAAGAAATTTATTTGTAGTATTTAAAGAAGAAATTAAACAATGTTTTAAATGCAGACTTTTGAAGACATGATTTTAAAATCTACTATAATTGCTGTCAATATACATTATTATAATTTTTAATATTTATTTATTGCCACAGCATTTTAATAGTAAACAATTATAAGAAAATAATAGATTTTTTGCCATTAGAATAGCAATTTTTAAAATGTCATTCGTTACTGTTTGAGCCATTAAAATATGCATTAGCAATCTAAAAATATTTAAAATAAAATTTACATATTTTCTTTTGCTCACAATATATTTACTCACACAAAAAAAAAAATAAATTGTTCAGCAAAATTATCAAAAAAGAAAATAAAGTAATAGAATTAACAAAGTAGCAAAATTTGCAAAAACAGCAAACAATTTCATATGGAAATACTTTTTGTCTTGCATAGCATGTTGTCAATTAAAAGCCATTGATAAATCGTCAGATAAGTGTTTATTCTTTGTAATCATAGTCTAACAATCATTTTATGAATTTTAGATGAAATTGCTAAAATGTCGACACTTACTTAGAAATTCTAGCTATTTAATACCATAGTGACGAAAGAAAATTGCAAGATTTCTAACAGATTAGATCCAATATTGTTTTGATGGAAAAAAATAATAAATGCCAAAAATGCGATGCTTTTTTCAATTCCTTCTATTAGCTCACACTCTCCCTATATATATCTTGTTCAAATTTTCAATCGTTCATAAAATACTTTTTATTCATCCACTCAACTTCAAATACATTCTTTTAAACTTGTAGTGGATGACACTTGATGTTAATACAGTTTTTTTCATATTAATTCAGTAATTAAATTTAATTCATTAATTTTATTTTTTTAGATTTAAGTTGCATATATCTACCAATAGATGGGGCCAGAGAAACTTAAAAAAAGGATTGAAAATTATTTATAAAGGACTTTCTGCAATATAGTAAAAAAAAAAAAGTAGGAATTGACTTTAAAATTTTTTTTTTTATATTACTTGTTTATATGATACAGTAGCAATCCTTTATATTTTAATTAATATCAACTTCGTCTTAATGAGAATGTTAACTAAAAATATTTAGGGAATAAAAAATGAATATTTATATCTTATTTCCTGATAATTCATTTTTAACAGTGGAGATAATAAATAAGTTGATGAAATTTCATTAACTAAATCAATGAGGCTGGAACAAATTTTGATTCGGCATTCATGTTTTTTTTTTCTCTGAATTTCGACACCAAGCATGCAAAGAATTCGAACCAAGTAGAAGGAAGTATTTTGATGAATGAAAAGAATCCATTCGAATTAAGGTTCTCAGAATAAACTATTTTTCCTTTTCGATGCTACATTAGACACATAAATTGTCTTAAATCGCTGGAAATTTGTCTAAAGACTGAAATAACAATTTGAGTGGTATCAATGAAAACAAAAATGTTATGTTTCTTAAAAAACACACATTATATGTACAATATATAATTATTTTATAAATAACAATAGTTATGCCATAAGTGAATACTATCAATAAAGCTATGTTAAAAAATTACAAGAATTTCATTAATTTACTGTACTTGTATAACATATCTGCCAAACTCTTCAACTTATTTAAATGAATGTAATATTTTCCGTAACATAAATACTTCTTATCATGATTTTGAGTAAAGAACAAATTAATATTTAACTTTACTACGCATCATGATTGCTAACGAAAAGCTGAATTTTATGAATTTCTGATTATTAATTAATTAACAAAATATTATTCAACAATTCCAATGCACAGATAAATCTTACTTTGATGAGATTGTTAATCGTGTATGTATCTTTGTGATCAAATAGATTGTCATGAACGAAGCTTCCTGTAAGATGCGATGAAGGATTTCGAGCTAAGTTATTCTTCAATAATAAATGTCAATGACGCGATTAAAGATAGTATAAATTGAATAAATAACTAGGTCAACAAGGGTCTTCACAAAATTGGCATTAATTCTTTTCAGCGATATTATCAAGCGCAATATTTTTAATATAATAGCAAAAGACATTAAGATATATAATCTTTAGATAACTGTAAGTCAAATAGAAAGCAGTTTTTGACGAAAAAAGAGCGTTTCTAAATTGGAAATTATATTCTATATCAAGTATTAAAGAAATAAAAATTATCAAAGAAAAAAATTATTGTAATAAAATAATATTATTAATCAATTAATTTTACATCGACAGCGATTTAGTAACATTTAGCAAAACATATACCCAAAACAACATAAAAATAAAAAAAAGGAATACAGCAAATATTGTATCATAAATTACGAATAACAAATTTTTTAAATTCTCAGAATATAAATTTTTCAGGTTTTCTCCCAATATATGAGTAGGATTTGTTATAATATTTCGGATATTTTAGTATTATTATTACATTTTATTTTTTTTACCACGCGACGTTACCTTTGAAGCAAAGGTTTTTACTTCGCAAATTATTTCGTTTCTTTCGTAAGTTACTTCATAAGTTTATTATTATTATTTTCGTAAGTAATGTTCATCAATAAAATAAAATAGCATCATTGTCGAAATACGAAAAAGTCGGACGAAAAACGAGTCGGTATGTAAATAATTCTCAATGCATTTTACTTACGTTTTAGTTACATATCTATTTTTAAATAAAAATTACTCAATGTATTCATATTATACATAATAGCAAGAGAGATAAACTAAAAAATATATAAAAGATACGCATGTGTATCGATCTTTCTGAAGTGATAAAATGTCTATCAGAGTCAAATATGTAGATCAAACTGACTATAAGGAAGAAATTTTCAATGTTAATGATTTTTCTATGAGTGATGAAAAATAGAAAGAAAGGAAAGAAATATTATATTTCATATAATGTTTTCGTGACATTGCACTTTATTTAAATCATTTAATTTTACTTTAAGACAATTTATATTCTATAGAAAAAAATTTTTTTCGATAAATTTATACACAAATTCGGATTTTTTGTTAATTCTTTGTCCAGTTTTAACTCCAAAGATCATTTTCTAAGCTTGCTAAGAACAAGATTAATGATAAAAACTTTCACCGCACTGTTACAAAACAAAAATGGCGCTAGATTTGCTTTTTCGCCAACTGTTGCAGACTTCTGCTGAAATTGCACTCAAGCAAAAAGACGGAGTTCCCCCAGAGAGATGTTGAAATGGAAGAAAAATGGCGAAAATAAAATAAATATTGCTTGACCTCTTCCGTCGAAATGAAATTTTCTTTCTATTTGCTTTCCCGTTTATTTTTTCGAAAAATACCCACAGGTTTTCCTTCCGCCAGATAACGATTTCGTAAGCTATTTAACATATTTTGAGATCATATCACGATCTTTTTCTGATTGAATTTATTCTCATGTTGCTTCATTCGAATTTTAAATTGGAGGGATGGAAGTTGGATATTTTTTTACTTCGTATTCTCAATTCACCATGCTTTAGCATATATAATGGGAATGGTTTCTTTACTTAATGCAGATATCATGAAAAGTTCAAAAGAAACTGCCTACTAGGTTTCGGAATTCGAATAGAAATACTTCAGTATTTTAATCATAAAAAAAAGTATAATTCTATACAGAATACATTTTGATGTTATTATATAGCAGAAGGAATACATTGAAATCGGATTCAAATGATAAAAAGTTTTTTTTTTAATGCATGTGGATCTTTGGAAAATATACTATAAACCATTCAAAGAAACTATTTTCATGAATTATTTAAAATGTGTATACTTGTAAATTTCTTTCATTTTGAAAAAAATTCCCTTTTTTTCATTGCAACCATAATCGACAGTTTGTTTTTATAAAATTTATAAACTAAATAGTAAATTGATCTAAAAATATGAATATTTTGGCTTAAATATTTATAACAAAGTTGAAAATATACCTGGACTTTATCATTATTTACTTTTATTTACAGCTGATGGGTATCCTTAAATGCCATCTTACAATTTAATGCATTTTTTTAACAGCAACTTGCAAGGTAATTAACTTAAACTCAATGTTAGGATTTGTGTTTAAAAGATGCATATGATTATGATTGGTTATATTTAACGTTTTTTATTGGTATTTTAAGATGTTTTTGTTATCGAATCGGGTATCAATAATCGTGAAAAGTAACATAAATTGGATTTTCATACTATTGCCAATATTAAGCAACTTGCATGTTTCCTTAAAACATTTAAACAGCAACTTGCATGTTTCCTTAAAACATTTTAAACAACAACTTGCATGTTTCCTTAAAACATTCGTTAAACAACAACTTGCATTCGTTGTTTCCTTAAGACATTCGTTAAACAACCACTTGCTTGTTTCCTCAAGACATTCGTTAAACAGCAACTTGTGTTTATCCTTAAAACATTCATCAAACTTCAACTTACATTCCACATTTACATCTGCAACATATGTTTTAAAAAATAATAAAATAACTATTTATTATAATTTTTAAAAATGGATGCCTATTACATAAAATATTAAACATTAACAATCTAGAATAATGTCAATTCTGTAATTATAGATCTTGTAATGCCATACAATTGACTCGATGAAATTTACCTCGATACAGTGGTTGGTGGCCATTAGTCTCGAGGATTCATCAGAAATCAACATTACATGAAGTAAATAGAGTAATCATTGCATTCCTACGGCCCTTTCAAGGTCAACTAGATCACATTTCTATCACACAAGATGGATGGAAGTAAACATCCTTACAATTAGAACGACAATTGCTGTTCCAAATAGCACATCCGTCAACCATTTTAAGTATTCCTTATTGAGCTGTAATAATCGAATCTATCATTTGTTGTTCTGAAGAAAACACGACCAACTTGCATCAATTACGTTCTAACCAAAAAAACTCCTGTTTGTGCTTCTTATAACATAAACAAGAGATAGGTATATATTTTCTAAGAGATAGATGAACTAATAAAGGTTTTTAATTTGAATAAACTATTTTCAATTTCATGATCCAAAATAGCTCAATCAAACTCGACTCTCCTTCAAAAACAAACATTTTATCAAAAAAGAAAGATCTTCATCACCAACCGCAGTATAACTTTTAACGTTTAATTCAGTTTTTAATTAATTGTGACTGACATTTCTAGAGCAACACTTTGGCTAAAACTCCACGCTTGCAACAATTCGCTAACAATTAAATTCTAGACAATGCTCTGGGCCCTTCATTAATTAAGGGAATATCCACTGTGGCCAAGAACCTCCTGTTAGTCAATCTAATACTAGCATCATTTGCATGGGCCCTAGAGGGTGACACTAGATTCCAACTTCGAAGAACTTATTTAATATTTATTAAGTTCTTGCATTCATAATGCTCTGTCTTAATGAGCATAAATTTATTTTTGTTTTCCAAAAATATCAACTGATATGATATTTTTATTTTATAATGAAATTAAGACTCCAATTTATTATATTATCATGAATATTTAACTTTCAGTAAGACATAAATGTTTATTTTTTAAACCGTAGTCAATATAATGCCAGATGAATATAATGAATGATTAGTTATTGCATTATTCAAAGAGAAACGTTCATACTTTATCTAATATATATATACCGTTTAACAATGGATAATATTGGAATCTTTGTAATCTAAGATGAATGAGAATTATTTTGGTATACTATTTAAAGATCATTTAGATTCAATGAAAAATATTATCTGAAAAATGTAAAAAATGTTAGCAAGATCATCACAAAACAACACTTCAATATAAAGTATAAAAATTTAGCAAAATTCAGGTGTCAAAAAAAAAAATGATTGGCATAATTACATCATTTCCGTTTCGATATAATAATTAGATAAAATAATTAATTAATCTAAATTTTTATACTTAGTAGTAGAAAAATTACAAATATAAATCATTTATGAAACAACTTTAAGATTTAATAAATCTAAAAAATGAATCACTATTCAAATTTAATTATTTTTCATATTTTAATCAAAATTTAAATAAATTTCACTTAAGCTATTCTTTCTATGTAGTTAGATTCATAAAATTTTTCAAAAGATGAATGCAAACAAAATTTATATGCACACGACTGTTAAGCTATCTTTAATATAACAATTTAAACATTTAGCCTTTATCTTTCAAAACGCTAAAATAAAAGAATCGGCTTTTATGCTTTTCATAATTTATTCATTGTTAGTTTATTGTTAAGGTTTCAATTAAAAACAAATCATGGTTGAATACAATTTTAATATTTTTGGAACGTCATACAAAAGATTTTGTTGAAATTTAGAATTAATGAATATTAAACTACCAATCTGTTATGGGTTTTTATGAACGGAATATGCATGTCACATTGTCCTTTTTTTTAGCTGGAGGCTGTTTATTAATGTTGTTCTTTTATTATTATTTTTTTTTTCAGATTTTAAATTTTCTTTTTGTCAATGATCGCTCAAAGCATTTTTATATATTGAAGAAAAAATGACGACATTTAAATCTTTTGTATTTAAAAGGGCATTTACAATTTATAATGAAAAATTTCAAATGTAAAAACGCTAATAGAATTTCTTAAAAAATACATAGAAAATCAAACGAATAGCAATTCATTTATTAATAACTCATAATAAAAAAATACTATACAAAATTTGGGATTAATGAATGTTAAACTACCAGTCTGTTAACTGTTTTATGAACGGAATATGCTTCTTACATAGTTCTTTTTTAATGGGAGGCTATTTATTAAAAGTTTTTCTTATATACGTACTTTAATTCATTCACGGGACAAGTTATAGCTAAAGCAATTAAGGTCATAATAATATCCTTACATACAGTCTTCATGAAAATTACAAATTTATTGAATCATTTGCTTAGCATTTAAAATTTAAAATGAAGATAATTTCAAATGAAAAAAATCCAATGGAATTTCTAAAATTGTAAAAAAATACATAGGAAATAAAACGAATAGCTATCCATTTATTAAAAACTCATAATAACAAAATACTATATTTGAGTAAACAATATATTTTTAGTACATGCCATTCATAAAAAACAATTTAATGTAATCGAAATAAAAATACCCAAACTACGATCCTAGCTTTAATGTTTCAATTTAAGTTTCCATTTTACGGGCCTGAATGGCCAGCGCTCTGGCGCTCGGTACCACAGGTTTCGGTTTCGAGTCTCGGCGGTGCCATGGATGTTTGTAGTGGTTCGGAATCCACTTTAAACCGTAGGTCCCGGTCCTAATAGGATCGTAGAGCGTTGCAGGGGCATTGTTACTCCGCGTCCGTGGCTTATCCTCAAGTTACACGCGCCCCCTGGGTAATGAAAAATGAGTAACGTCTGTGCAGTGCTTGCCTTAAGGCATCCAAGATCAAGCTGTTTAAGCGTTAGCTGCATTAGAACAAAAAAAGTTTCCATTTTATTTCTTCAGAACCTGTAGACCAAATGACTAGTGCTCTGGCGCTCGGTACCACAGGTTTCGGGTTCGAATTCCGGCGGTGTCTTGGATGTATGTAGTGCATGGAATGCACTTTAAACTGTTGATCCCGGTCTAATATGATCGTAGAGCGTTGTGGAGGTAGTTTTACTCGCTTCTGTAGCATATCTTCAAGCTTCACGTGTCCCCTGGTAGTGCTAAATGAGTAACAGTGGTTCAGTCCTTGCTTATGGCATAAAAATAAATGTCTCTATATTGTTAGCTGCATTAGAAAAAAATATTTCTTCCCATTTAAAATACCACACCTTGAATTAATACTAATGTCACAGATATATATTAATATCTACAAGCGTATGAAAAAAGACATCTTCAAGTGAATTATACGAAATATGACAATTTTGTCTAATACAGTGATGTCAACATACATTCATTCACAGGAAAAGTTATAGCTAAAGCAATTAAGGTCATAATGAGTATATTCTTAGATACAGTCTTCATGGAAATTACCAATGTATTGAATCATTTGCTTAGCATTTAAAATTTATAATGAAAATAATTTCAAATGAAAAAAAAAAAAAAAAAAAAAAAAAAAAAATCCAATGAAATTGTAAATATATATATATATATATATATATATGTATATATATATATATATATATGAATAGCTATCCATTTGTTAATAACTCATAATAACAAAATACTATATTTAAATAAACAGCATATTTTCAGTATATACTATTTACAAAAAACAATTAAATGCAATGGAAACAATAAAAGTATACTCAAATTATGACCCTAGATTTTAGTGTTTCGTATAAGTTTCCATTTTACTTCCCATTTAAAATACCACACCTTGAATTAATATTAATGTCACAGATATATATTAATATCTACAAACGTATGAAAAAAATACATCTTAAAGTGAATTATATAAACTACGACAATTTTGTTTAATATAGTGATGTCAACAT
Organism: Caerostris extrusa; assembly: GCA_021605095.1. Lineage (NCBI taxonomy): Eukaryota > Metazoa > Arthropoda > Arachnida > Araneae > Araneidae > Caerostris > Caerostris extrusa. Next base: position 145,281 of record BPLR01012561.1, read on the forward strand.
ACATTCATTCACAGGAAAAGTTATAGCTAAAGCAATTAAGGTCATAATGAGGATATTCTTAGATACAGTCTGCACGAAAATTACCAATTTAATGAATCTTTTACTTAACATTTAAAGTAAAACCAAACGCCACGAGCAATGTAACGTCACAGCAATACATTAGCATCAGACAAAGAGCGAAAAAGGAAACATGGAAAAGTACTTCAATTTGATTGATATAATGATGTCAACGGGATATTTTATACCGAGCATTTGACAGATGGTGATGCAGCAAAGCGTGGAAATTTATTGCTTTCTGCCTAGATGATTTTATTATTATTCTAGAAAGATGAGTAACTTCGGCGTGCACGCAAACAGGAAATAATTTTAAGTCGAAAGTCAATTTATTCCCTACAAGAAAATTATTAATTAAAATGGACGTGTAAGTATCATGAGATAAAAATATTTAACTTACATTTATTGTGTTATTTTGGGTTTATTTTTAGTATACTTAATTAATTTGCGTTTCCATTTGATTAAATAGAATCACTCGTAATATAACATTCAAATGCCAAGTACAAAGTGCCAAATACTGCACAGTATTACGAGCAGTCGATATACAGAATACACAATTTCAATGGATACTTCCAAAGTGGCATCTGGTATTTGCACTCAACCTTTCTTCTTTATCATGATATTCAAGACAAAAGTCTTTTCAATTTGATAGACTTAATAATGTCAAAGGGATATTTTATACCAAGTATTTGACATATTGTTAAGCAGTAAAGCATGACAATTTACCAATTGATCAATTTGAGTGATTATCGTAATAGTCACTTGATTTATCGTAATAGTCACTTGAAATACAGCCTAATCGTGGGTACGCGCGGGTATACAGCTAACGTGCAAGATGATTCAAAATCGACTTGTTGCATCTGTTGCAGTTATTTGCTTCAGAAATGGGCAGACGGCTAGTGGAATTTTCCGAGTTTTCTTTAATACTACATGCAAATGAAGGCAGTTACTCCTAAAAGTTTTCTCAGATGAGTAACCTTAGCGTGTCCTTACTACTGAACGCAAAGAGGAAATAATTTTTATGTCGAAAGCAAATTTACTCTCTACAAGAAAATTATTAATTAAAATAGACGTGCATCATGAGATAAAAATATTTAGCTTATATTTATTGTGTTATTTTAGGTTTACTTTTGGTATACTTAATTAATTTGCGTTTACATTTGATTAAACAGAATCACTCTTAGTATAACGTATTCAAACGCCATGTACAAAATACAAAATACACAGTATTACGAGCAGTCGATATACAGAATACACAATTTCAATGGATACGACCAAAGTGACATCTGGTATTTGCACTCATCCTTTCTTCTTTATCAAGATCTTAAAGACGAAAGTCTTTTCAATTTGATTGATATAATGATGTCAATGGGGTATTTTATACCAAGTATCTGATAAATAGTGATGTAGCAAAACGTGAAAATTTACCAATTTGACCAATAGATTTACCGTAATAGTCACTTCAAATACGGCCTACTCGTGGACACGTCATGTGTACAGCTGACGTGCAGGATGGTTCAGAATCGACTTGTTGCATCTGTTGCAGTTATTTGATTCATAAATGGGTAGACGGCTAGTGGAATTTACCAGGATTTCCTAATACTACATGCAAATGAAGGCAGTTACTTATAAAAGTTTTCCCAGATGAGTAACTTCAGTATGCCTTAACTGCACCCACACAGGAAATAATTTTAAGTCCAAAGTAAATTTATTTCCCTACAGGAAAATTATTAATTAAAATAGGCATATATCATGAGAAAAATATTTAGCTTAAATTTATTGTGTTATTTTAGGTTTATTTTGGTACATTTTTTAATTAATTTAAGTTTCCAATTAATTAAATAGAATCCACTCTTAATATGATGTATTTAAATGTTAACTACAAAGTACCAAATACACACTACCAGTACAGAGGAGTCGATATACAGAATACACAATTTCGATGGATATTCCTAAATTGTTATCTGGGATTTGCACTCACCTTTTCTTCTTCATCTAGGTCTTAAAAGCTTATCTGACCAATAGATTAATCGTAATAGTCAACTCAAAGTATGGCTGATTCGTTGCCGGGCCGTGTGCACAACTAGAGTGCAGGATTGCTCAAAATCGACTTGTTGTATCTGTTTCAGTCATTTGCTTCAGAAATGGGCGCGGCTTGGTGACCAATTGGCTAGTACTCTGGTATTTGGTACCTCATGCTTCATGTTGAATCCTGGCGGTGGCATGGATATTTGTTAGTAGTTCGGAATCCACCTTAAACTGTAGGTCAAGGTCTAATTCGCCCAAAATGAGCAAAAAAATGACCGTAGAGCGACAAAGCAAACCAGAAATGGGCAGACGGCTTATGGAATTTTCCGGTGTTTCTTTAATGCGACATACAAATGAAGGTCCTAAAAGATTCCCCAGAAAACAATCCTTCCTTCTTCAAATGTCGATGAGACTGTTCATGGCGATTATAAGTGGGACACAAGATCTACAGACACACTACAGATAAACAAAATCATCCAAATGCACAACACGTCAGATACCTCGAATAGATCAACATATGACCAAAAATGTAAAATTCAGGTCTACTTTACTATATAAGGTTTATTTTATTTACATATATAATTTGTTATTTTTTTAAAATATGTTTATACACGTTAACACTATAACACTTTTTTTTTCCAACTAACTTTAAATATCAGAATTCCAGATTCAGATTTATTTCATTTTCGGTTGCAACATCTTGAAATAAGTTGCTCAACACGATATTAAATATTTCAAAGTCTTGGGGTACTAGAAAGCGTAGTTTTTACTGAAAGTTATTTTTAAAAGAGTCGCTGAATTATTCATTATAACGTCTACTACGCCTGAAAGTTTCGGACGTTTCGAAAGTTGAAGTAGTTTTATTTAAATATCATTCGCATTTCTTTTATGTTTAGAATGATGTGGTTAGAAATAATTTTAAGAAATCAGAAATATTTCATTTATTTTATTATTTTAGTTTTAATAATTATTTATATTAAAATTTTTTATTTATTATCAATGATATTCATCTATAAATGATATAAGCATAGTAAGCTAAAAGATTATAATTTTATGTAATCACAAAACACAATGGCATTAAGGAAGCTAGTCTTATCCAGGATAATTTAAAAATATTTTTATTTACCTTTTTAATGATTAAATTAAAAAGAACTAACACGGGGATGGCCAACCTGCGGCCAGCCTTGAATGTTTTTTAAAGCCGTGAGATTTTACAAAATATATTTAATTTATAATGGCCAAAGTAGTGAAAACCAATGTGTTAAAAAAATACATTATGCCTGCATTCATATATTCAAAAATTAATTGTCGAAATTATGAGAAAAAAATTAACTTTAATTTTAAATTAGTTTAAAATAGTTCAAGTTGTTAGCGCTTTTGGTTCAAATTACACCTGCGAATTGTTTTTACAAAAATGAAATTGACCAAACACAAAATACTCTCAATCATTTGTGGACGCTAACATACAACACGAATTACGATGTGCAAATACCCAAATTGAAATCGATTTGCAAAAGATAAGTGAAAGAGTGGAGAAACAAATATCGCACTAGTAAAATAAATATTTTTTAATGATTTCAATTTTTTTTATTTCGTTTATATTTATATATTTTTTATATTTTATTTTTAGTGTTATATATTTCTTAAAAATGTGAGTTTAATAACATTATTATTATTATATTATCTATAATTACATGTAAGAATAATAGTAAACACAAAAATAATAGCTCATTATGTTTCAATTTTCAGTCCGAAAAAAAAATGTCTATAGTGGGTCTAAATCTAATATGAGGATATATAACTTTATATGCAACCCGCAGAGTCATGATGCATTTCCAAAGTGATCCGCAAGATAATTTGGTTGGCCACCCCTGAACTAACATTTAACATTGCATGTTTGCTCACACGACCGTTATGTACACTATAAACAATCTAATACCACTATAAGAACAGAAAACAAAACACTTATGGTTATGACGAATGTCATTTGTCAGTAGCAGGTATCGGAATGGACGCATGAAGGTCTTCTATCATCCCATGATCTCCTAATGACATGTCACATTATAGTATAAAAACAATAGACTTGACAAACTAGTTTGTTATAATAGTTGTTATATTTATGATTATAATAAACTATTATATCAGAAGACCCATTGTGAAAAGCTAACCACAAAATTACTATATAAAATTGTTCCACAATTGTTCCATTGTTGTCCAACATTTCTAATTTTCTTCAAATGCGATAAAAATATTAACCGGAAAGTGAAGAAAAGTAAGTTTCCAATTTAATTTTATTTTAAGAACTTCTTTCAATTTAAAAGGATAGTTAAGCGCATTGGGAGTCTGCTATTACCGAATACGCAAAATCATTACTATGATTTTTGTATTATATGCAGCCGAATATTTAATTAATGAATATGAATCTTATATTAATATGAATTTTATTATTAATACAAATTTTAATATTTATTTATTATATGCAGCCGAATAAATATTGTATAGAAATAAACTACAATAGCATTATAGCGCAATATTATTTCATTATATCCATATTATGCTATTTATATTTACAAATAACAAAATATATATAAATAGCACTATAATGCTACTTATATATATTTAGCTGTATATTAAAATATACAACAAAAAATATTAATATTTTATTTAATTGAAAATAAAATTGAATTCATTAAATGGCAAAAACAGTCATAAATTGATGAATTATAATTGGTTTCAAATTTTATATTAACGAACATTATCATTACACTTCCTTTTTTTCACAAAATAATAATAAAAAAAAAAATTATACCTTTTATTAAGTTATTTATAATTTTAAGGACTAGTACAAATTAATTTAATCTTAATCAAAACGAAACTTTCATGAAAAATACTAATAATTCTCAGGAAATTTTAAGTATAACACTGAATTGCAATTTCTTTTCTACATTAACAATTACAATTAGCATTAATTACGTTAAGGAGATTAAATATAAATCTTAAATATAAATTCAATTACAGTGAAATAAAAATATTCATCTTAATATGAATATTATCCTAAACTTTCAACTCTAACACCCACTAGTTAGCATTGCATGTAATTTAAAAAAAACACTCACGAATATATACATAGCTTAACTGAATGAAATTTATGTACAAACTTCATCTGATATGGAAGGAAACTTGTCTATTAAGGAAAATAATTCACTATCAACTATCACAAATTTCATGGCAATCTTCTTAAAAATAACTTTACAAAAGTAAATAAAATTTAAATGAAAATATTTAAATTTCAACAACATTAAATTTATCATAAATATAAAAAAACTACTGGTATTAGCGTTGAAATGCAGCATAAAATATCTTTTATCTTGATTTACTTCGATTTAATCTATGTACATAAAGACAAATAATATAAAAGGAAATATTTGTTTTATAATTTTACTGATAACATACCTATATCACTGTAATTCATACTAGTAATATCGAAAATACCCATTCTTCCTTAAATAACAAAAGAAAAAACATTCAACCCTATCTTCGTAATTGCTAAGCTCAACAATAAAACAATCAACAAGTTACCTCGAATTCAGACATTTTCCTTTTTGAAAAATAACAGACCCCATTTTAAGGACAAGTAAACCCCGGAATCAAATACCAATGGAATACCAATGTGAATTATTATCCTTTCAAAGGACAATCAAAAGAAGGAACTCCCCAAGACGAATTAAATGTGCTTTTGTTTTCATTCAGGATAGAAAAGACATTTGGTTTGGATTCAAGGATGGGAAGATAAGTTTGGCCATCGTGTTGTTTTACGATGCTCTGCGATATCAAACAACGGATAACGACACACACGCAACGATTTATCGTTGCTTCACTTCCACTGATAAAGGGAATGAATGGCAGGTTTCCGACCTGTTCTAAAAGGTTTCTTGGTATCTTCAGAGTGGGAAAGTCTGTTACAAAGTGTTTGTTCTTCACCAATCAATATACAGGATGTTGCAAGACTTGAAAAGTATTGGAAGTTAGAGAAAGTATTGGGATTCTACCTTCAGACTTTCTCCAGAATAACTGTGTGTGAAACAATAACAATTCCAATTTGAAAAGGCTGAACAGAATTCAAATCTGGATGCATAGAAAGTTGCATGTCTATGCTTTTCTTGAAATCAGATTTATATTTGTTTAAGTAAAAGGGATACGTAAATGAAAACTAGTATTATTATTTTTTTTTTTTTTTAAGATTTTCAGATTTTGAAGAAATATTTAAAAAAAAAAAAAAAAGAACATGATGTAGCTTTAGTTTTTTTTTCTAAATGTTAGAAGAAGTATTCTATTCAATGTTTTCTATTTTAATATAGGCTACAGTATTACATCATTTATCAGTAACATATAAACATGGATGCATGATATATCTTCATTTGTTTTCATATTTAGTTCTACAATATTATTTCCCAAAAACATGTTCCATTTTATACTTTTCTCTCAAAAAATGCATAAATATAAACCATTTGTGCTTGATCACTACAAAAATCGAACCAAATACAGAAATTTTTATTCAATATAGTATGATACATCAAATTCTTAATTTGCTTTTTTTTTTTAAATTATATTACATAGTTTTATTACATGAAGAAATTAAATATATACGTGTCAGGTAATTTACGAGAGATTTTTTTGCGTATTTTTAAGTAATATAAAGTGATTATTCTCGCCCAAAGTTACAATTAATAAAAGCAATTCACGACCTAATACAAGTATGTAAAATCCATGATCATTTTTTTTTAAATGGACATTGCTTTGAAAATATATATATATAAGTGGAGTTGGTAGATTGTAACGGTAGATTGCAACGGTAGATTGCATCGACAATAGAAAAGCATGGACCAGTATTTTTGAATCTTTCCATTATAATACGCAAATGCAATGTATTTAGCACGTATTTTTGAAAGGCATCACTCCTCCTCCAACCTGTCAAGATAGTGTAGTCAATCATTCACAGTACACCTCAAATGACATTGAATCCATTATACACTTCAGAGCCAAAACATTATGACCACCCCTACATTTTGCAATGAACTCGCCTGGATGACGTGGAAGGCACGTGATCAGGTGGAAGTGGTATTTAACTGGTATTAAGTGGTAGTATTAATCCATGTCAAGGCGGGTTGAAGCTGTGTTGCGCGCCAAAAGGTGGGCCAACTCATTATTGACAGATGGTCATAATGTTTTGGCTCTTGAGTGTACATCTGTAACAGTTGTTACATTATTTCTGTGTTTAATAATACATTTTTGCAACTATATATTTTAAGAAAGATTATTTAATATTTTGAATACACGTATTGTTTTTAAAACAATGTTATTCTAATTATACATTTTCTACTGCTGCCACTCGCAGTCTACCTAAAGTTGCAGAAAACAACGATTATATATTTGTAAAGATTACATATCGATTGACGAACGACGAAAGAAAAATATTCAGCACTTTTCAATTTGATTCAAAAATTACACGAAGTCTACTGAAAAACATTTTTACTAAAACTTTTTACTAGCATTAAATACTATAAATATAACTTTTCTAACATTGAATATGAATGAAGCATGAAATAAATTACAATGGTATCTCTCATTACGAATGTTTCTTTTTTTTTTTTCTTTCTAATGCAGCTGGCAAGAGACAGCTTGGTCTTGAATGCCTTAAGGCAAGCCCTGCACAGACGTTACTCACTTTGCATTACCCAGGGGAGCGTGTAACTTGAAGATAAGCGACGGACGCGAAGTAACAATGTCCCCGCAACGCTCTACGATCCTTATTAAGACCGGACCTACGGTTTAAAGTGGATTCGAATCACTACAAACACCTACGGCAATTCGAACCCGATACCTGTGGTACCGAGCGCCAGACACTCGGCCATCAGGCCCCTTCATTACGAATGTAATTTACAGAATTTTTTTCTATAATATATATTCAGCAGAGATAAAAAAAATACTTGTTCATTTCGACATTGGCAACTTTTTAACATAAATACTACAATTCTTGTACCTTATAATGCATAAATATTTAATGTGCTTAGAAAAATGAGTGTATTATTAAAAACATAGGACCGTGTAGTGTTTTTTTAATTCCATTTTATTAAGAACTTCTTAATGCTTAGGTTACGAACCACTGGATTATACTAATTTGAAAATTAAATGGAAATGATGAAAAATAATTGTAATTTTGAATTGTAAATGGAATATCATTAATTGTTTTTTTTTTTTTTTTTTTTTTTTTTTGAAAACAGCATTTCACATAAATACAGTATTTGTGATACGTGATACATTGATTCGTGTTGAGATAGTTATTTAGATTTTTATTTGTATAGCATGTTCGAATATGAACTAAATTACAATTTTTCTATATAGTTCCACATTTGAAATCGATAATTCATTTAGCATTGTAGCATATTTTTTTTTTTTCAATTTCGAACGTAATTGGATAAGAGAAAAACTTATGAAAATTTATATAAAGTAAGATCAATCAAAAGAAATAAACTCTACCGAGTTAAAAATGAACCAAATCATTAATAATACATTATAATAATTGAATAAAATTGCTACATTGAAACTTGTGCAATATTTGTCAAAAGAAAAAAATTGCGTTAAGTTCGAATGGTATTAATTAACGATATTCAAGAACACTAACTGTCTGTAAGTCTTTGTAGTCTAGTATTTTTTTCTTTGTAGTTCTCGAAACATACATTGCACAATTTATAAATTAACACTTGTTGACACAATTTCATCACTTAAAATAATTTACTATGCAATTAAAATGTAATTTTAATCAATGTTAATTGTATTAAAGATTAACTATTAATTAGGTATTAAAGATTAACAATTTTAATTATCATAAGATAATTATAAGTAACGAAATTAATCGTTAAGTCACGAAATAGTTAAATTAAATATGCAAATAAATTCAAAGGAAACACCCAATAGAGAAAAAGAATACAATCTTGTATAAACTAGTTTGTTATTCAGAAATTCAGATCACTCAAATTCCTTGAAGATATATAGACCATCAAATAATATCATATTTTTTAATAATATAAATGCCAAGATTAAGCATATCAGTAAGTAAATATTATTATTTCTTTTTCATAAATTATGTTTACTGACACTCGCGAATAAGCATCCTCTTCATATTCGCTAAATAATTTATACAAACGATACTATGTAAAATGACACTAAAAAGGGAAAAATGTATTTGGGTATAACGTTTTCTAAGCATGGTAAATAAAACGTTTTTCTGAATCGTTTAGTGGTTATCAAATTGGCCTATTTTGGGTCGACTGTTTTTCAGTCGTCCAATCAACTTCCGCTTCACCATGAAAAATAAATAATAAAATAGATGTTTACACATGAAGATAGATTCAGAATTGCAAGGAATAAACATTTCTCATCCGTTCACGTGATTGAAGAGAGTGAATTATGAAATAAATGCGCATATCCGAATACTTGTTTTTCTTTTTCCAGAAATAAATTCTCATTTGTATTCCCAGAGTTGTTGTTTTTTTTTTTCATTCACTATTGCATTTGTTATTAAGTTGATAACATACGAAAGATAATTTATTTAAATGATTTAAATAAATTAAATAAAAACTTTTATTAAATAAAAATAAATTTAAATTCTAATTCTAATTAAATTCTAATAAATATTAAATAATATTTTGATTCTAATAAATTAATTAGATTCTAATTAAAATTCTAATTAAATTTATTTTAATTTATTAAATAAAAATAAAAAATATAAATTTTTGTTGAATTTATTTTATTAATGAGACTGATTCATATTTTAGAAATATTTTAAATCAAATTAAATTATTTAATTAAATGTTATGATAAATGTTTATATTGATAAACAAATAATTATAATTTATGATAAACATATATAATAAAATAAATTTATGAGATTAATTTATTAATTAATTAATTAAATTAATTAATCTAACTAAGATAAATGTATGATAATATATATTTATGATAAATGCTTATATTGATAAACAAATAATTATAATTTTAACATTTTTGTATAAAAAGAAATGTTAAATTAATTTTTAAATATTTAGGTACTTGAAGAATAATAGCTCTTTAGAGTTAATTTTATTTTAATTTTAAATATTAATAGTCTATTTTCAATGTGCCAATGCTATGCATGACGCTGCTTTGAAAAACAAGTAGAATAGATGGTGATTGTGGGAGAATGCATCAATGCATGACTTGTATTGATTGGTATGATTTTTTTCCCGATAAAAACTTTACACTTTAGTAGTTACCCTTGAAAGTTAATCAAACATTTCACAAATATGATTTAGTTATGTAACTGTAGTGTAGATGTAACTATGCTTTTGCTTTGATGTTTACATAATGTCACCATGTGTCTTATTTTGAAAGGTACTGTCCCGTTTTCGGATAATAATTCCATAGCCCCCAAGTACATAAGCGTGCCATAATAATCTGCGTGTCATAATGCCTCAATTTGTAAAAGTGTAAATAACCGTAACATTTATTTTAAAAAAAATAGACACTGAAAATAAAAATCGACAGTAGCGCCTAGAATCGTGGGGAAAGCAGCGTGCTGGTTGCAGCATTAAGTCTGACGCAAGTAAAAGACAGTAAACTCTAGAGATCAAAATTGTAAAAAATAACTGCCGTGGTGTTGACAAAGAATATATGAAAATTTCACTTTGCACATACAGCAGTGATATTTGTCCTTTGAAGAATTATATTAATAGGCCAATTTAATTATTTTAAAGTCTATTTATAGATTGAGAAGAGATTATGAACAGTAATCAAAAATACAAAGGAATTATATAAGTATTCTCTGATTTCTAACTATATTACACCGCAAAAAAGCGACTGAATAGAGATCCGGGAATGTTTCAATAGAAAGTCATTGCGTAGAATTGTTCAGAAACTTTCATATCAATAATTTTAACCATATGAACTTTTGTATATACTTTGAAAATATTTTAGACCTGTTTGTTACTAATGCTCCCGTAGAAAGGTATTTTTATGAATAACTTTTTTATGGTCAAGAAAAAAAATTGAAGGTTGATTTTTAAAGCAATGTTAATTATCAAAAAAAAATTTTAAAGAATCTTGCCATTCTTACTTAAAATCATCACCAAAGTCATAAATGCATTCTTCAGAAAAATATAAGAGCACATAAATTATTTTGAGTTCATTTCCTGATCATTTCTTTAATAAATAAAAACTATGAAGAAATATAACTCTTCTGAATACACATACTATTAATCAAATTTAGTAGATGCCCCATTTTGAAGAGAAAAAAAAATGATCATGCTACGTATTCATAGTTTTCTGTTGTTTTTCTCACTGTTAAAAATGCATGAGGGATGGCTAAAAATTTTCTATTCAGATAAATAAGTTTTCATTTAGTACAAACACCTGTATATTTTACGAACTCGTACAAGCGCAATACTAAAATACCAGGAAAAAAAGTATAGGAAATTGTAAAAGTAATTATTAGTAAATCATTTATAAATGATGTCTAATTAATTAATCATACGGAAATTATTCTACATTATTATATCAATTGTTAATTTTTCAATATACTAGTTATGATTAACTTAGAAGGATGATAATAACCATCAATAAGAACAAAAATTTTTCATGAGCCGTGATATTGCTAATCATGTATAACCCGCCAAAAGCGCAAAAATACTTATACCGAGCATATCGTCTAGTGGGAAAGACAAGAAGTGTGTAAAAAATAAGTTTAAAAAATCCATTTATTTGACAACATTAAAATACAGCCTGTGGTGCAGAATTTAATATTAAAAAAAGGAAAGAGACGAAAAGAGAAATGGTTGTAAAAAGTTGTGGACGCGAATGTCCTTGCATAGGCAACGGAGAAATGACTGTCAGACTCGCTCAACGACTGTAGGTGTGCCTGGCGATATCTGCCAAAAAGCGACGTTTCGCACCTCAGTGTCTCTCCACAGGCGACTTATAAACGTGTAATTTAAGGTGCACTCAAAAGTAGAAATTAAGAGCCGTTAGTGTGAAGGCCATGTAATGGGTCCGGGTACCCAATTCACATAATGGGATATCTAGCATGGAGTTGATGCCACCGTCCCTATGACCTCAGGGCTAAATGTTAGAAAACAAGTGCAGCAAGAAAGTTCAAAGTGCAGGAGAAAAAAATCAAATTTCTCAAATCACGCAACCAGACAAAAAAATTATGAATACGGCGCCGGAATATAAAGTATTGTCTGCAGAAGAAAAGCATTAACAGTTAGTTGAGAATTGCAATTGGCGCGGAGTCAGTCGGTTGGTTGGTTTTATCCAGTTAGAAAGTGATTACAGTTGAGCTTAAATCGATTTTAAAGAGTTCTTTCAACAAATAATTGCCGAGAGCCTTAAATGTTTAATAAAAAAATAGCGTGCACTATTTGATCAGGTTCAAATTATTTGGACGTCAGAGGGGGTTACAGAAAATGCATTAATATACCCTTATATACATAATAAAGGTGAGTCAGCATAACGATAATAAATATTTTCGCTGATTTCATACGTTAAATACGTTAAGCGATAACATTGTTCTACATCACTTTTGTTCGTCTTGCAGCCTGCTATTAATCCTTTCAGTTTGAATAGAAGGTTTTATATATACTTTGCTTTAAAGAAGATAAATCTTATGCCAGGGATTAACATATTGTGTATTCCTCCTCATGTGTTGATTTCATTTTTAAAACTATGATAAATATTTTTTTGTAATATTTTAACATGAAACACGATGTAGCTTTAGTTTAATAAAAATAAAATATTGTAAGAATATTTTATTCATTTTTCTCAGTAATGTGGTAGTATGAACGCAGAAACCCTACCAATGGAATTGCTTAAGATTCCTATGGTATGCATTAGAAAAAAATGTTGCATTTTAAAATTTCTTTAAACAAAATAACTTTACCTAGTAAGAAGAAAGTTATTTTTGTTTAAAGAAATTTTAAAAATGCAAATAAGTTATTTTGTTATTTTGTTTAAAGAATAAAAATCACAATCAATTTGGATCAGAAAACAATCAACTGACTAATCACATTTTTGCCGGTTACACATAAAATTCTCCATTTATTTTACATTTATATATATATATATATATATATATATATATAAAATATATAATGTTATAAAATATTTATTACATAATTTTAAAGTTTTGTGTATGTACGGCTGATAATGATAATATGGTTGATGCAAGCACACCATCTGCGCATCCCTGCTTTATGCGGTCAGTGGCCTTCATAAGCCTAACTTATGCGGATTAAAAAATAATTGTTCTATGTCCAACTTCAGTTCAGACGGTAATAAAAATAACATGCAGACATACATACAATTTCAAGGTCAAGGCAAACATGACGAACTTAACTCAAAGCTAGATCGTCTGGCATGTACCGGTTGCCAGACAACATTAGTAAAATAGAAAAAAAAAAAAATATTTTTCTTGTCGAAGTAGGTAATAAGATAAATATGGTCCCACTAAATGCAATTCAACATTTTAATTTTATTTCATACGAATAACAATACAAAAATTATCATAAAACATGATTTAACTATACTCAATTGTAGCAACTTCTTGAGTTTTATTTTAAATTTCCGATTTAATTAAACTTTTTTATTATATTAAACGATAAAACTAATAACATTACTGACTTTTATTATTAAAGGTCTTAATAATTGAAAAAAAAAATCTTAAAATCTTGTTAGTTGAAAAAAAAAAATGTATATTAAATATATATAATAAGGACTTGTATCTAATATAACAGAGCAACTTTGAAGTCCGGATATACCATATAATTAAGTAACATGCCAATGATAAATAATGTATACAATTAATGATTTCTTTTTTTTTTACAATTAATCTATAACCTCCCATTAAAGTGTTCATTTCTTGTAGAATTTGCGAGCGTCTTGGAAATTAGTTTTTTTTTTTAAAAATTTTTGAAGATACTGAAAATTTGAAATAGCATAAAAAATATTCAGCAAGAGATGATCAATTACAAAAATGAGAAAAGAAAACAAGAAAAAGTACTATTCAGAAAGAAATGCAAAGGAAAAGGGTTAATGTAGGAAAGACGAAAACAATTATATAAATCGAAATTCGGAAATAAGTGTGTCTGTTTTTATATTTAATGATAAGAAGAGGGATAAAATTTCAAATAAATTGCATGTTACCATTGTTATTGTACTAAAAATAATTGAAAACGATTAAAAAATATCAGTTAATACCAATGGCGCAATTTGTTGCTTCTCATAAACAATTGATCGTATATTTTCATTTTTAATACTTTTTATAAAGTAAAATAAAAATAGAATTTAATTAAACCTGTATGATTTAATCTCCAAAAATATTTGTAGGTAAATATTCAGAGATATAAATAAATATTATAATTTTTCTGGTTAATTTCAGATTTCTAATCCTTTGTGATTCCAAAAAGGAAAAAAAAATGAGTTTTCTCAAAATTTTTTTGTTCATAAATACATAAGGAATTTTATTTAATAAATATTAGATTTTTTTTTTTAAGATTATTCACGCATTTTCAGCAAGAAAGACATTATTTTCATTAAGAACATAATCAAGTGAACTTATGGATATTTTATTTTTAAACAAATAATAAAACTTAGCCTAATCGATATTCAAGTAATAGTTATTTTTACTAGTACATACGAATGCAGACTTTTAAGAAATCGGTTGATTTGATAACGACTCGCATTGCTGTTTTAGTGAAATATTTCTGGATTTTCCCCATACAAATGGTTTCTTGTGCTGAACTTGACTGTGGGAGGCACGGTACTAGTTCAATTCATAGAATTATATTACAGACATGTTTGTATCGCCTAAAAATATCAAATTCTCTAAATTCCCTTGAAAGTTCTGCTCAAGTCTGATATAATCAATGGGCGATATGGGAAGGAAGGGCAATCTTCATGAGAAGGTTGTCATGATGAAAAATATGGAATATTTGAAATAGGGCTACATAAATTAAGAATTAATTTAAAATTTAATATGAGTGATGCCTAGGGTAAGCGGGTATAACTCAATATCCCCCCTTCTCCAGTTTTTGACATATTAAGAATTGTTAATTATTATCTAAGCATGTTTAAATATGCAAGAAATATCACAAATATGACGCAATATACTTTATTACCATTAACATTCTAATTTAATCATTATGATGTTTATAATAATGACCATAAAAGACTAGTGAATAGATAGCTTAAAACTAATTTAAAAGGTGATTTTCCAAATACTTTTCCAAATACTTTTCAGTATTCAATACTATCACGAACATAAGAATCTTTAGAACTACTATGTCCAAAAAGTAAGATCACTTTCGGTTTTTCAATTTAAAATTACCAGTTGGGGCTTATGGAATTTCAATTTTTCTTATGGAATTTCAATTTTTTTTAGGTTGCTGGCACTGTCCTTGCCATCTGTGTGAAATTTGACGTCAAAATATTCATTAGTGTTTCAGCTACGCCATGCTTTGCGAGACGCTAAAACAAATTCCTGCGATTTTTGAAATGTCTAAATTAATTGAGCAAAGAACTTGCATTCAATTTTGTTTGCGGAAACGTATAGAATGTTGCAGAAGGCATTCGATGAGCATTCCTGTATCGGAAAGAAATGTACAAGTGGTATAAACAGTTCAAAGAAGGCAGAGAACGCGTTGAAGACGAACAGCCCTCTGGCCGACCATTATCCTCAACCGACGAACACACGTTCAAAAATTAAAGATTTGATGCTTGTAAACCGTTGATTTACAATTAGATACCTTGCTGGTGTTGTTGGAATTTCGAAGGATAGGTCCATTCCATTTTGGGCCTCAAACGCATCAAATCTCGATTGCTACCGAAAATAATGAATACGCCAGCTCACACTACATTGATTCCTCGTGACTTTTCGCCAAAATGAAACCCATATCGTTCCACAACCAACGTATTCACACCGTGCGACTTCTGGCTATTCCCCAAACTCAAAATATCACTCGGGGACATCGTTTTGAGTCGAATGAAGAAATTCAACGTGAATCGCAGCGCGGTTTGAAGGCCATCCCGCCGATGACTTTTTAGCATGCATTGAAGATTGGGAAAAAAAAGTTGGCATATGTTAAGTGCATTGTGTCCGGGGGTTTACTTTGAAGGCGATAAAATAGATTTGAAGAATAAATAATTTAATTTTTAAATTTTTGAAAAAAAAATAATAGGTCTTCCTATTTGGGCCCAGTGTATATCCATAACCGGTTCATAAACCGGTATGGTTTACATTGATTTTAATTAAATTAATGCTTATTTTTATCCAGTCATGTTTAAACTATCAACACTAGAGAAACCTGTTTACTCTAATATTTTCATTTTTTAAAATAATGTAAGCTAATTATTCTAAGAACCTGAAAAGTTAAGAAAATAATTCCAAGAACCCGGCGCAATTTTTACTTTTCCTTGTATAAATTGAGAAGTAAACATTAACACTCGTATCACGTGACAAGCGCATGCAAGATGCCTATCTCGCCCCTAATTTATTAATATGTTCGAACGTGAACTGAATTTGAATGAGGAAAAACATGAAAAGTAGTCGCTCACAGGTGTGGCGGGTAAATAACATCGCGCTCAACTAAATATAGACAAGTCAGAATATAAATAACACAAGAGATATAAATTTAGTTCAAGTTCAATGTAGAATCCATTATATCTGTAAATGATGGGATGTCACTACAGATGGTAGCATTGCAGAACAATGGCTTTAAGAGTCTGATGTATTAAACGGTTAACATTTAAGGAAGGATTCAATTTCTATAGCTGCGTGATATTTTTTAACCTCTTAACTAAACTTTTTACATATGTCAGTGTTCGTATTTTTAAATTAAAATAATAAATTTAATAATTACAAATAATTAAATTAATTAATTATTAAAATTACTGTATTAGAAAAACATTGGATACAAAATAATTCAGAACTAAATAATAATAAAAAACTCGTTTTCAAACATTGTAACTTTTCCATGCAAAAAAAAAAAAAAATGCTTCATAATTTATATATATTATTTTATTATGAAATAAATGCCTTAAAAATGGACCCTTAAAAATCGTGACAAATGTTGTGTAACAATCATGTAGGTTGCTATACAGAAAATGTCTAAAAAGAAACTATAAAAACTAGAATGTATGGAATCTTTTCGGTAGTAATTTACTATTAATGCTCAAAAACAACAAATATGAACATTTGGGTTATAGTTTTTGTTTTTATATTTATTTGTGGCCCAGTAAATTGTTAGTGATATGGAAGATTTAAACCATAATGAAAATAAAATTAAATATTTTAAAATTAATTTTATTATTAAAATTTAAATGAAAATCATATATTCTTCAAGCGCATTCAAAGAGATTGAGAAATGAGAGGTAAATGCATAGTATCAGTCTTATTTGTAGCAACTAATAATTTATGAATGAATGTAGACACGAAATGTCACACACACGCACAATTTATTTTGTTGTGATGAACTTTAAATTATATTTTGTGATTAGTTTTTTTAAAGTTATTTATTAAAGCAAATGATAAATTATTTGGTAAATCTTTCTCATATTCCAAATGAATTCTATGTCCTAGGTTCGACTAAAAGTACATGCCCTGAAAGCTACATTAGAGTTCTCACCTTATTCATTGAAATATGATAGTTTTAACGGCTATGGTATTTACTTTTTTTCCCAAATCTTTCCTTAACCCACTGAATATGAGGTTATCTTAAGAAAGTTATGAGGTTATCTTAAGAAAGCATAATGTTTCTCATATTCCAAACGACTTCTATAACTGCAAATAAATACTTTATATCCGAAATGCGATTAAAAGTGCATTAAAGCTATATTCGAGTCCTCACCTATTTCATTGTAATACGCAGTTTTAGTGGAGGCTGTGCCATTTACTTTCTGTTTTTAAGTATTTCTTAACCCACTGAACTTCTTCACATGAGGTTATCTTAATAAAGTATTAACGAAACATTTCGAAAGAGAAAGAATCATAAAAAGCTATATTCCTCGATGGAAATTTAAGTTAAGTCTTTATATTCTACGAGTCACTAAAAATACATACATAAACAATTGTAAATAAAATTTAAAAAAAAAAAGTGAAATATTTTCTTCTAAATGTTAAAATAGTACTTTCCGATGACTATGTTTCACGATCATATATACTATTGGAAAGTTTCCTAAAAATAGAAAACGTCGTGCTTACATTTTCAGATTCACAAAGAATTTAGAATATCACTGTGTAATCTCATTTTTTTTTTATTTCTATTGTAGAGAATCTTTAGTCGAGCATTTATGCCAATAAACTTTCTAAACTGAACTGAAACATTTAAGGACTTCATTTTTCTGACCCTAGTTTATTAAGGCAAATGGAAGAAGTCATTCTAAATATTTGATAATTTTATAGTCATTCTAATATTTTATTGATTTTGTTCTTAAAAGTAAATAATTTTCTTAAATGATTTTCCATTATCAATTATCAAAAATATTTTTTATGGATATAAAATGAACATTAGAGTGTTAATGGAAAGTACTTTACAAGTTAAGTACGAAAAACAAATTCCGATCAGTAAGTTTACGTCGATGATATCCACAATAAAAAACTAGACTAAAATGTCTATCCATTTGGTTCTAATATAACAGAAGAGGGTGTGAATTCACTAAAAATCGCCCCTAAGTGTCCCTATAAAACTGAAATCGCACTTGTATTACCTACTGAAGTTATGGTTCCAATGCAAAATATTCAACTCATTTAAAATCACATTTCTATAAAAAAATCCACATTTTCTGAAACTCTTTGTTAAAGAAGTATCTCAATTAACCTCCTCCATAAAAAGATTATCATCGAAAAAGCAAAATATATTTTTAATTTTCATTATTTTATTTTCAAACTTTGCATACAATAAATCTTCCATTATTAATAATCTGCAGTGGAGGGACTTGAATGAATTGTTTTGTTTTAACAAAAGAAGAAACCGAAAATATTACACACGAATAGAAAGTGGGACACAAGAAACAATTAGATGAGTGTAATTACAAGGAAATTCTGATGACTCATTGAATGCTACAAACGATGCATCATTTTGATATTGAATATTTAACTATAACCTCGGGGTCTAAAGATAAAGATCTTTACGATGGGAATTATCATCAATTATGAGCCATTAAACAAATAACAGTTCAAAATTAAGCCATCAAAATGTTGGCTGTTAAGTCAGTAAATGATTATCAGTGATGTTCGCCTAAAAACTCTCTTTACATATAAATGCTTAAATAATATTTTGTAACATATTGATTAAAAATAAAATACCTTAAGGTTGCAATACTTGATCAGTATAATATATGTAAGAAAAATAATACGTGTCTTATTTGGAAATATACAATAAAAAATAACTTAAAATACAATTCATGCTGTTATATCATAGATTCAATGACATGAAAACATTTTAAATGATATATCGTTTAAGAATTGGTCACTTTGATATTAGTGTTTTAATATTAGTAATGATAGATCGTTTTAGTAAGTGATGTATTAATGAAAGTGTTTTTTACTAAGGGATATATTAATGATAGCGTTTTTACTAAGGATATATTAATGACAGCGTTTCAGTAATGGCGGATTTTATTACAATCGTTACTAATTTTTACACTCACAGTAAAGTTATTTGATAACTTAAAATAGATTTAAATAACCTTCTATAATGTTAAATATTTGCAATTGCGAATAAGAGTAACTGTTTTTATAGTCACGATTTATTTACTTAAACTTTTAGGGTCAGTATGAACTGTTGGATAGCGCATTTGACTTCCAAACTAAGAGAGCTTGGTTCAAATTCGACACCGCATTAAAAGCTTTTATGCTTATGGTCAGGATGTAGTAAGTCCAATGTATTGCAACCTGCAGAAAACTAAATATGCAACTTATACGTTGTTTAATGACAAATTAATAGTCGCAATGCCCGTCGAAACAGATACTGATTTATGCTTAGTTTAACATTGAAGAATCTAATAATGAATGAGACCATGCTTAATTTTCATCAATAAATTTAATTCAAGAGGGGAAAATGGAAGACTAGCTTTGTGTGTTTGTTTTATTATTGATGATATAAGTATATCACTTTATAAAATTTAAATTACTTTGATAAACACATTTTTACATTTAATAAAATTTTGAACATAGTGCTAAACGTACCGAATACTTAGATCGAAAGAGATAAGATTACTATTTTAAATAATTTCATGTACTTTTTATATTGGCAATATAGATCTATCAAGCACATTTTTCAGTGCCATTTTTCTAACGCTTTCAATAAATCTATAAGCCTGAAAATTGATGTGTAAAAAACATGACTTTTAAATGTGCATTCTTATGACATAAATATCCATACTATACTGAAATAATAAATCTATACTGACGATTAATGAAAGTTCAGGTAAGTTTTGGTTAAGTTTCTATGAAAATAATTGACTAGGATATTATTGAAATTACAATCATTGTAATGACAATACAGACAATGAGCACATTCCATTGACAATTTCTGAAAATGACAAATAGACTTCTTACGAAAATACTTGTGTAATGAATAATGAAAACCTATCCTGAAGGTACAATATTACTTAGTTTAATGTAGACGGCAGAAATAATAGACTAACCCATTTATCAACAACGTTTATTTTGCGGGATTTTTGGCATAAATGACAGTAATATGACATCATCAGACGACGGGCCCTGAGGCTACAGTCTCAGCAGCGCTTGCCCTCGAAGTTTAACCCAATGGTAAGAAGTTCAAGTCAAGTTCAAGCAAGATTTCACAACAGCACGATGCAGCAATAATTATATTTCGGACCTTCCAGGAAGCTACAAGATAAGAATATGTCATCGGCCTCTCTCAACACTTCCCCAGATCCTACACTTATCGCCAGAGTGTTTCAACCGCCCAATCTAAATACACAGATAAGGTCTCTCGAAGAAGATGGTGTCAAGGATTAAGAACACGCACAGATTGAATTTCATTTTGAATCTAGCAAAATAATATTCATTTATTATGCGGCAAATAAATGCATAATATACTAATTTGCTTCAGAAGTTCTATGAATATTGGAATAGTTCTTGTTAAAGTAAAATCACCTCCTAATTTATGACATTTTGTGCGATATTAAGAGTGTGTGATGCCATATTTCAACAACTTTTTTTATAACTGAGTTTAACAACGGTAGGCCTACTTAATGTATCACAAGAACATCCTACAAACAGGCTATGAGATGAGGTCATTACGTTTCTGGGGAAACCTTTAGGGACAACGGTAACAACGGTAGGCCTACTTAATGTATCACAAGAACATCCTACAAACAGGCTATGAGATGAGGTCATTACGTTTCTGGGGAACCTTTAGGGACAACGGTAACAACGGTAGGCCTACTTAATGTATCACAAGAACATCCTACAAACAGGCTATGAGATGAGGTCATTACGTTTCTGGGGAAACCTTTAGGGACAACGGTAACAACGGTTAACAACGGTAGGCCTACTTAGTGTATCACAAGAACATCCTACAAACAGGCTATGAGATGAGGTCATTACGTTTCTGGACGAACCTTTAGGGACAACGGTAACAACGGTTAACAACGGTAGGCCTACTTAATGTATCACAAGAACATCCTACAAACAGGCTATGAGATGAGGTCATTACGTTTCTGGGGGAACCTTTAGAGACAACGGTAACAACGGTAACAACGGGCCTACTTAATGTATCACAAGAACATCCTACAAACAATGAGATGAGGTCATTACGTTTCTGGGGAATGAGATGCACAACGGTAGGTTATTACGTTTCTGGGGGAACCTTTAGGGACAAACTGCAAATCGTATGGAGAAAAAGTGCGAAAATTTTGATGCAAGCTGCTTTATACACTGTCACACTCGCATCGAGTCTCCTCGTTCCTGAATGTAGCGACTACAACGGATGTTGTTATCTGAATCGATATAAACTCTGACATTTTTGTGACGTTACCACAAGGTCACAGGTCAAGAAATTTCTTAGTTTGGGCGCCAAAATGTCATTTATATCCAAATAAAGCAACAGACAAAATTATTAAATAAAAATCAATTAAAAAAGTTATAGAAGTTATTTGTCATTTCATATTCAATTTATTAATAACATTTTGCTTTGGTCCGAAACTTTACATAAATTTTGCAATTTAATAAACGACACAACAGTTGAGTGTGAAGAATGATTTTATAGTTGAACAACGAGACTATATTGACTTTGGTATTATTTTATATTATTATTTAAAGATAATCACATTGAATCTTCGAGGTTTTTGTTCATTATCCATTAATCAAGGATCGAGACAGCTCATGTTATCAAATTTTGTACAGGTAATTAGGCATAATAGCGGCCTTTTATTTTTAATATGTGAAGCCTGAGAAGGGTGCGACTCAATAAACAAAGTTAAAATGATCTCAATCTATCGAAAAATTATCACAAAATAGAAAGATGAACAGACTTGTTTCGCATGTTTTAACTACCCTGAATTTCAAAAATTATTATTCGTTATTCGTTCCCAATTTCCCATCATAACAATTTACTTATGAGTTATTTTTGTTGTTGTTGTTGCTTTTGATTATTAGGTTGCCAAATTTCAAGATCAAATACCTGGGATTTTAAAGACTATTGATTTTAAAACTAGTTTTCTTAAATTCATTATCACTCATTTACACCTGTCGATCCATAATAATTAAATGCATACAAAAATATATGTTAAGACAATTTCATTTATTTTTACAATTATTTTTAAATTAGCATACTGAACGAACAACCACATTTTTTAAATGCGGCGTAAGGAAGCTAGATGGGTAGCGGATAACCTTTCTAATACACCTTTCGAAATATGGAAAAATTCATGTTTCATGATACCATTCCACACCAAAGTCATTTATTTAATTATATAGCCAAAATCATTTATTTTATTATATTGCCAAAATCATTTATTTTATTATATTGCCAAAATCATTTATTTTATTAAAATAAATGACTTTGGTAACATAAAATAAATGCTGTTGGTAATATAATATGTTACCAAAATCATTTATTATATTATATTACCAAAAGCATTTAAAAGAAAAAAATTTAAATGAATGTATATTAGTAGTCATAAGGAAATAAATATATTACAGTAGCAAGTATTTTTGAAAAACGAGTATAGTGTTAAATAGTATAGAGCTTCGCATTTAGAATAGGGTTACACTAGTTCGAGTTTAAATTTTTAAGGCAGTACTTTAATATAATACGTAAAAAAGACGCAGATATCATTCATAGAAAGCATATTTCCCACCACTTTTTTTCTAGACAATGACGCTAACCACACAAATGGTCTCCAACCTTATAAAGATTGAATAACGTAGCGTGTTCTTAAGATATGTGCTGAGATTTCAAATCCCATTGCAATGAAAAAATTATAACATTTTATCTGTAACAATTTAATAAACAGCATTTCTTTTTCAAATTGCATTTTCAAAAGAATTGATGATTTATTAGTATAATTTTTAACCAGAATATTAAATTATGCTTTCAAAAAATATTTTTATAATCCAGGTAATCTAATGAACGTTAAAATTACTTTAATTGGCACACCCAAATTGCTAATTAAATCTCTTCGTCACTTCAAGTAAAACCCTTTTTTTCCCTAATATCCGATTGAAAACTGTAAAGCAAAAGAAATGTAATTATGTGGATAACGCAGAGTCAGTTTTATGAAAGAATTTAAATTTTTATAATAAAAGCATGAATCAGAAAAAAAAAAAAAATACGATTTGATGAAGCAGAATAATTTTTTTATTTCCTTTAAAATATGAAATAATTATTTTAGTCATAAATTTGTTACATTGTGTCATAAATTTGTTAAATTTTGAAAAGTGTGCAAAATTTCTTAAACTAGAAATCTTGCAATTTTTTAAAAATGAGTACAGTGGAAAAATTAACAGGTTTGCATTAATGATTTTGCAAATTAACATTTTAATTTTGAGTAGCATTTAATTATTTAATTTTACTAATTAAAGTAAATTTTTTCCTTGACGTTATATTGGGTACTAATATGACAAAAAAAATATTTCACAAGATAGTGTGAAATTAAAATAAACTTATTCATTTTATTTTACCATTTAATTTATAATACCAAACTTTTAGTTTTTACTTTGTGTTTCCAGAATATATTTAATGTAGAAGAATAACAATATTTCTTTTAATGTTTAAGAAATATGGAGATTTTAAAATTCTTTGACTTTAATATTCGCCGACATATTTTCTTTTATTTGTTTATTTCTTCTTTTTCATGAAAATGTACAGTGCGTTCTGAAAAGATGGAAGAAAATATGCAAATAGAATAATACATCGAACACGAAATTTCCATCCTTTTCTACCGAGATAAAGGAAACAGCATCAAAAGCATGCAGCATCAAAAATAAATGAAACCTATGACCTATATATCGCCCTACATCATTCAATGTTAAATTATTAAATGATAGAGAATTCTTTCATATGTAAATAAAATAATATTATTGATAGGGACTAAGTAAGAAATATGCTAAGATAAAATCTTAAAACTTAATTGAATATGAACTAATTAGTTTCACATCTTATTGAATTTTATTTGCCGATCGTCGGGCATTTAATTCATCGTCTGTTATTGGCCATTCAGATGGCACAACTATAGCAGATTCAGCGTTACTAAAATACCTTATATTTTCCCATGTTACGGAGAAATTCAAAAGACAATAATACCTTTCGAAAGATATTCTTTGAATAATAGACATGCAGTTATATTTGTGGTATTGCAAGAAACACTGAAAAGTAATTTACGCTATCTGATAATAAATGCAAGATTATTCTTTAATAATGTATGCTACCAATGGCAAGTAAATCATCTATTTGTACAGTAATAATCGCATAATAGCTTCTAATGGAGCTTTATTTTATTATTAATTTTATTTATAACTTGAATGACCAATATTGTAAATATTAATAATTAATAAAATAGTTAAATAATTGATTAATTATAAATATATTTATAATATATTAAAATTACATAATTCAAGTTAAGTAATTGTTGAATTATATGAATGAAACTATATAAAATATCAAGAACTTGTTGTCAACAGTATGAAAAAATCCATCAAATTAAATGTATGAAATAGCATTTTTTTATTTCATTTAATCTACAATAAAAATTAAAATACAAAATTTTTTTTAAATGCTATAAAATTTTCATGTATCTTAAATTAGACAGACAAAAAAAAAAAATAGCAGGAATTTTATTAACTTATAAATAATCCTATTTCTGCTTTTAAATTTCACTACAAAGAATTATTTTATAAATATTCACATTCTAATATATATATATACGCACAGAAAAAATACTGTACAATATGCACACACCAGAAAAATAAATTCTCAAGACCTAATACCCATTCAATCTATTGAACATTTTTCCCATGGTGAATTATATTCCAATTTGAAGAAATATTCAGCTTATCAAAAAAAATAATGAGCTTAAAACAAAACTCCTCTTTTTATATTATTTTAAATTATTTTTTATGTTTTCTTCGATAGTAATATATGTTTTAACAAAATTCCTGCTCAAAATCTAATAGAATTTTTTTTTTCCGTGATGAATAACATGCCGATGGTGAAGGAACAACCAGCAGCTTGAAGAATATTCTTCAACTTGCTTTTACACAGTATATTTTGTGCGATTATTATGCAGTTTATGAAAAAGTTGTCCATCAAAACTCATGATATGAATACATTTAAATCTGTTTTTGTGTAATCTCTATCAATCACAGAAAACAGGTTTCAGTGTTCTTAAAATATTTGCTTTTCGTTTACAATGATGTTGTTGTTCTAATGCAACTGGCAATACAGAGGCAGTTAATCTTTATGCCATAAGCAAGGGTTGCGCCAGTGTTACTCATTTAATACTATCCAGGGGGCATGTGTAGCTTGAAGATATGCTACGGATGCGAGTAAACTACCTCCACGACGCTCTACGATTATATTAGACAGGGACCTACGGTTTAAAGTGGATTCCGAACCAATACAAAAATTAATATAAAAGTGTTCATTAAATTGGATATTAGATAATGTATAACTATTTTTCACTTTCTTAAAAAATGATTTTTGTCCTGAATCTTGGAAAATGATCCTTTTATCAAATCTCAAAATTGATTTAAAATGTCAAAGATCATAGAGTCAACACGGAAAAACAAAGTTAAAAATTATTATTTAACGTAAATAAAATAATATATACATGACAATATCATTAAAATTATTAAGATACGTAGATAATCAAACACAACATACGGAAGTATAAAACAATTCTAGAAATTCCTTTCCTACATTTATAAATATACGATCCAAGTACCTTGAGTAATTAAGCATATTTCAAAATAACTTTTGTAACAAGAATATTCAGACATTACAGGAAAACACAAAGACAAAGCAAGATAATATCGCGCGTTGGTTTTCCGTCAAATTTCCGTTTGTTGAATCATACGTTCATAGAATCATCACAGCTGAGTCTCTTACATCAATGAATAAACTGCAAAGAAGTATTTATTGGGATATCCTTTTTCTCAAAATACCTTTGATATTTATACAGATATTCAATATAGCAGCCGGATAAGAAACAAATATTGATACATATATTTTTAGTTTATGTTCATATCAAAGACATTGGTATTTGAGTAGTATTGACTTGTAAACTTATATAAAATCAAACAGATTTCAATCTAAATTGAACTTAATAAAAAAAATTAAATTAAATAAAAACAGCTGTACATAGAAATATTAATCGTAGTATTTTTTTTTTTTTTTAGTTTTAACACATGGTAACATTACAACATAATGAATTATATAAATTTTATATGTTTTTATTAACATTTAAAGTATAATGGAAATTAACATTTTTAACAATCAACTTATCAACTTTTTAACAATTTTTAATATTTTCAATTTTTAATATATCTTCAACAGACTATTTAATGGCTTTGAAATAAATTTTATCCTAATTCTTTTTTTCTGCAACAGATAAAACCTCAGTGAATGCATAATTATTTTCTCAGCTGCACATAAATAATTTGATAAATATAGTTTATAGCTTAGAATTTATTACCTACTCTATTCTTTTATTTATTCTCTACAAAGTTAGATAAAACTTTACAACTTTGGTTGTTTTTATAAAGAACAATGTTATTTCATGGCATTTTTACCCTATATATTATAACATTTTTAATTAGGAAGTTTTGCAAGCAATTTTTTATTGTAATTTTGTAACTAAAAATCACGTTCACTTTATTAACTTTTATTATACATGTGAATAAAAAAAAAAACTTGCTTTAAAAAATTTAGAATTGGTCATAAATATTTTCTTATCTTGGCAATAAACTAATTCAGTATATTAATAGGCTAATTTTTTTTTTTTAAATATTTTTTAATAAAATTTTTTTTATTTTTATCTATTACGATGTTACGATTACTAAATGAATAAAAATTATGGTATTTTTAGATATTAAAGACGCATTGAGTTTTCCAAACTAATGTCATTCAATATTAAACATTAGTTAACATGCGCAAAAATAAAAGTATTTTCTTCACAAATTTATTTAATTTGAAATAATATGAATACATTTACGAAAACTTTATTTAAAGGTGTTTTATGTTAAATTATTTACATATTTGGTGTTCAATCTTTGTACAAATTTGTATTCCTTAATACAGCAAATCTGGGGCTTAATGGAATAGTGTACAGTCTGGCGCTAAGTGCGACAGGTTTCGGATATGCCATGGATATTTTTAATTGTTCATTATCAACTTAGAATCGCAGGTGCCCGTCTAATATGATTGCAGAGCGTTGGTTGCAATTCTTTAGTACATCTTTTTAGAGTGCCTGAATTATCATTTTTATCACTACCTAATATTTTTATTATAGAAATTCAAACACCAGTACTTGCTTATTCTTTTTTAATTTGTATAGTATTAATTATATTATAGTATTATTTTAATGTATAATTTAATCTGATTTAGTATTTATTGAAATTTTGACTAGTATACAATATTATAGAGGTTTGATGACGCTCGATGGCATAAGGGTTCGGGTTCGAATATTGGCGGTGACATGAATGCTTGTTGAAGGTTCGTAATCCGCATTAAATTGTAGGTCTCGGTCTAATTAGTACAAAATGACAGTAGACAAAATGACTGAATTCAAACTTGTCTCGAAATCTGCCAGTACGCAGACAGCCTTGGCCCAACATGGACTGTTGCGCAAATGAAGAATATAGCAGATTTAAAAGAACAACTGTTGTTTATTTTTACGATTAACAACTGAAAATATATATCAAAATATGTTAAAACATTTGAGAGAATGTAATATGTTGTATTTAGTTACTACATTTGCACAAGAAAGTTGAACTCATCCCTGATATAAAAATTGTTGCCATACTTATGCTTAGCTTTGCTTTATAATTAGCCAACTTTCGTTTACTACATAATCCAATTAGCATTTTATTATGAAGGAAAAGTATTTGCGCAACAAACCAGGATGAATTAGTAATGTACTTAAAATAATTTCAATGTTATATTTGATAGTGAACATGCCCGTGAGATTCCACACTTTTATATACATATATTTATTTCATAATGACCAAAGTAGTGAAATCCATTGTATTAATAAAATACATTATGCGTGCATCAATATATTAAAAAATTAATTGTCGAAATTTTGAGAAAATATTTCATTTTTAGTATTATATATTTGTTTACACTGTGCATTTAGTATCATTATTATTATATTATCTATGTTTATATGCAAGAATAATAGTAAATACAATTATAATAACTCATATATTTAAATTTGTCACTTCAAAAAATGTCTATAGTGGGTTTAAATCTAATATGAAATATGATAATTTTATACTTTATATTTTTATTGTGCATTTCCAAAGTGACCCGAAAGATCATTTGGGTTGGCCACCCCTGGTTTTGCCCATCTGTATAAATAGTGATAACCTTGAAGAGGAATGGAACCACAGTTCAGAACTTTGGTACGAGGTTTTTGATAAGGATTTTTTTCCCCTCATAAAGTTGTGTCTGTTAAGATCTATAGAAAATAAACTATTTCATTTAAAATTTATTAATTACTTTATTTGCGTATTTTCTTTGAAAAATAATAAACTGTTGACAACGAAATGCGTAAACTTGTTTGTAATAATCCTTCAAATTACTAACAGAAATAATAAAAAAAAAAAGTTAGAAATCAACTATTCCTTCAACAAACCGTTCGTTTTGCTAGCGTCATTCCCTTATCATTTCTTAAGTACATGCTTAGCGTCTACATGATAACAAACCTCCTCATCTGATAAACACACCACAGTGATCGTTGTAAACTCGGATGGCTGGATTTGTTTAACAATCTCAAACTCAAGAAGTATATATTTCTCAACTTCAGGTTTCACATTTTAAGTTACGATAAAAGGTTACAGACTGCATTTGAAAAAAAAAAAAATTGTTTTAGGTGGCAAATAAAGTATAGTGATTCTCATGCTAAATTAAGCAAAATATTTCGTAAATATGAACAATCTATGATATACTTTTTATTTACAAAACTTTTGCTGCATGGTAAATTTAAGACTGCTTTTCTTTTAGATTTACTGAAAAATCAGAAGATTTAATCACTAAAAATATGAAATATTTTTTCAAAATGAAAAGACGAATAGTTTAATTATTTAAGTAGATTCAAAAATATTTTTGGTTCAATAATTTTTTATGTATTTTTATACATTTGGAAAATTAAAAATAAAAAATTGGAAAAAGTTTTAGCGTACAGAAAGAATTTATCATTTTGTGTTAAAACGGTAGATCACGGAGCGGATTGCCATGCTTAAGTTAAAGAGTCATTAACAATTAATAACCTCAAGGAAGAATGAATGAAAATTACAAAAGAAATTAATATTTGTATTGCGTTTTATTAATCTTATATCGATAACAGTTTGAGATAGAAAAAAAGTTAAAAAAATAGTCAATATATATTAAAAAATCACCACATAAGTATGAGTTGATGACCTTGATAAGTTTGACCTTAAGTTTAATTATAAAAGATAATATTTCATGCATTCAGAGCATATCAGTTCTGTAAAAGTTTCACAACAGTAATTAAATTCTCTTACAAAATCTTTGACATGACATCTTGAGAACTTTATAAGTCATTCTTAGATGATGACCTATACGTTAACATTGTAATTTTTACAAATAAAAATATAACGATTTTTTTTAAATATTTTATGGATATTTTAATAAGAAATTTTTAAAAGTGAATAAAAAGTCTTATTGAGAAAATTAAATAAAAAATTTCAGTTATAAGTTTATTTTCCCGGAAAAGCTTTTATAATTGTAAAATTACAAAATATATCCAATTAAAAAATCGCAACATTTTACTTGAATAAAGTTATTCAATTCTATTAAGAATATTAAAGATAATGAAGGTTGTAAATTTCTAGATACTTCAAAATTTGGGGAAAATTTCAAAGACAGAATGAATAAAATTGTTAAAACTGTAAACGTTTTCGGGAAGACATATTTAGAGTTATAAGTATACAACTTATAAAAAAATATTTTTCATCTAAAATGGATTTATGCTTTATTTTAAATATTGAAATCTTTTATTATGCACTCTTATGTTATTAAAAATCAATTATTATAACTTTAATAATTAATTAATTTTAATTTATTAAAACTTTTAATTAATTTTAATTTATTATTACTTTTTTTATATTACTTGTTTTTTTATCACATTAATTTTATTTAGCATATTTTTTTACGAATAATACATTTTTTTAAACCTTAAAAAATTTACAATAAATTAAATTAAACCGATTTCTAATTTCCGGAACCGACCAAGTAACTGAACTTTAAATTGGCATTATAAAATTTTACTAGATTTAATTTTAATGAAACAAAATATTGAAATTTAGCACATAAAACCAATTAAATTATAATATTTTATTTGTCCTTGAAAATAATTTTGATTTAATTACTTGTGAGTTAACATCATTATATTCAATTTATCAGATTTTCAAATAGAAAATTTTCCGTAACATTTTGACGGCGAAAATATATATGTTGTTTATCTTCTAACCAATGTATTTCGAGGTCAACGTCATCAACAGATGCGATTAAGTAAATTTTATATTTTTATTTGAATTAGCTTTTGATTACGTTTGATTATATTTTCTTTTGACTTCAAATTCTTGACGTAAGTACTAAATTTTCGCAATTGTTTTAACTTAGTTATTCTGTTTCAAGCATTTCTCCTACAAAGATTTCGTAATCTCTTGATATCTCTACAGTATTTGCTTGGCATCGACTTAAAGCTCATTGAAAATATCCTGATGTATGAAACGAAAAATTACATTAAATTCTTCTATGTATTCGTTAATGTTAAATTTACGTTCATTAGGGGTAATATGACTTCAAAGATTTAGTTTCATTTATTCAGTGTTGTAAGTTTATTCCTCAAAACTGGATCATACTTAAAAAGGAAGAAAATATGAATGTGTTTTCGAATAGTAATTTCTTGAATAGTAATTCCATAAAATTTTAAACTATTTAAAATCTTGATACTTTATATAAATGTTATTAAAGGGAAAACATTTTTTATTATATAAAATTTTGTAACTAAACACATCTTAAACCACATAAGAAGCCTATTATACAGCAGTGACGATTTATTTATAAATATTAAGTATCACTTAATATTTAAGAGACGTATCAAAAGATCCACGTTTCGAAGAAAAATTCCTACGGTAAATTGTGGGAAATTTTATATTTTTGCATGCAAAAGAAACTTAGAACTCTGAATTAAAATTAGAACAATTAAATTGCTTCCAATTTCAATTCAGTAATTACTTTGATCCGTATATACATTATGAAAATAAAATATTTTAAAATCTCGTCATTTCATTTCAATACAAAGCATAAAAAAAAAAAAGAATTACCATATTATTACGTATAATAAACTTTTCTTTTAACATTGATCTGAAAATTCGTGGTCAAAAATTTTACAAATAAATTATAAAAATTTAAAAATAAGCTTTTTTTTTTAAGTGCCAAAATATTTATTTATTTCATCATATAGCTATCATTCATAATATTAAATATTAATTAATAATAGTAACAATTTTGATTTTGTAACATATACATTAATAGTTCACAAAATGAAAAAAATAGTTTTGGATTAAAATTTAACAGATAAAAATTAGTTTTGCAAAATAACCTTGTTAATGATTGTTTAATCTGTATTTTGTAATATTTAATAAAAAGTCAATCACCAATGTTAACTCATCATAGAATTAACCTTATAATAATATGCAAGTATATCGTTTTTCTTATATTTACTCCATTAAGAATTTTATGGTACTGTTAAAATAAAATTATGAAATGTATTTAAAACATTTATTAAAATAAAAATGCAGTTAAATTTTTAAGTTATTAAACTAACATCTTCCCTAAAAAAATGAAATACTAAATAATCATTGTTTATATTCTTAAATTTCAAACTTCGTTGGATAATTTAACAGCAAATTAGTCATTGATCATTTAAAGGTAATTGATTTCAAAACTAATTTTTACA
Organism: Caerostris extrusa; assembly: GCA_021605095.1. Taxonomy (NCBI): domain Eukaryota; kingdom Metazoa; phylum Arthropoda; class Arachnida; order Araneae; family Araneidae; genus Caerostris; species Caerostris extrusa. Next base: position 178,128 of record BPLR01012561.1, read on the forward strand.
AAGAAAGTTACAATATAATCTTTCTTTTTAAACAAAAAAATCGAATGTATCATTATGTTTTACAAAATCTTATCAGATGATTAATAATGCGGAACATTAAATCTTTTACGAAGAAAAAAGTTTATCAAACTGATAACAAAAGCTAATTTGCATTTGAAAGATAAATTTCTGTCACTTTAAAACTTAATCTTTTTTTACAAGAACAATAGAATTTTTAAACCTTTTTTTTTTTTTACTTATAATTATCATTGTTAATTAAAATAATTTTATTTATTCCACATTAAAGGAATATTTATAGTAAATATTACAACTACAAAATGAATTTATGTTTCTATAAATAAGTGATATATTTTGAATGACGCCAATTTGGATTTAAAGAAAGGTTACTAAAAAAAAAATCAATAAATTTAGCATTTCTTACAAACGATACATAATTAAACGATAAATAAAATATTAAAAATAACGATAAGCAAACGATAAATAAAATAAATAAAATATAACGATAAACTAACGATAAATAAAATATAAAAATAACGATAAATAAAATATTAAAAACAATGATTAAGAATGTTTTATTTCATTATAGACATTTTTATATCAAGCATTCATTTTTTTTTTTTTCTTGCAATTTTTTTTTTAAAATTTGAAATCCTGACTTTTCGACCTTTGCTATTCTTAACGATTGATTTATTATCCTTTATTATACCATTTATTGCCTATATTCCCAGAAATACTATAATTTTAAGTGGAAAAGCTTTATTCACTGTAAAATTCTTATGTCTACTTACAACAATCGGACACAAAGTAAATACATGTAGCTGTAAAATATGTATTTTAAGTTTAAATCTATTTTTGAATAGTACTCTAAACATAATGGTTGTATTTAAATATAAAATATGGAAATGAATGCAAATTAATAAGAATTTTATGTAATAAATTGCCTATAAAAATGGAAATAAAGTTACTGACATAATTACAATGTGTTTTTTGTTTGGCATATAATTATTAATTACCATATATTAATTATTATACAAGCATAAATGTACTATCTTTAAAATAGTAACATTTTTTCTATCATACACAAACTCTATAAATTCTACACCACGACTTATGTAATAGAGTATGAATGATAATTTTCATATTTGTATTTGATTTTTTTTTTTATTAATTAATCGGAACGTAATTTATGATATGTGCATTTAAAAATTCAGTAAAAGTAATATGTAACTTAATTCAACATACTTAAGAAATGAAATGAATTCTGTCCATTTGTTATCGTTTCAACTAGATAGATTACTTTCTTACCTTAATTGATACAATTTTTGCATATATATAACATCTGCATATAAATGGATATTCTTATTGCATTCTACTTATTACGACTGTTATCCAATAAAACATAATGTATTTAAGATCTCCATAAAAAAAATAAATCATATTTATGCTGCATGAATACGAATATTGCAATTTATCGTTAAAAGATGCAAATAATTTGATAATGTTAAGTTGATTTACAAGCGAGTTAAAGAAATTAATCATCAATATTGATTAATCATCACACAAATGATATTAAATCAATAATTATCATTATTTGTTTTCAAGGTATTAATCTAATGTGTTAATTTATCTCTTGAAATTGCAATAATTTATAGCAGGGATGTAAAAGACTTAGTTGAATGCCCCTATAAGTGTGTTGGTGAACAGTGGATGAGCTGCCTATTATATCCATTCATTAATGACTCATAGTTATTTACTCATACTTATTTATCCGTAATTATTTGGAGTGATTAGCAATTATTATTATTTGTTTCTAAGGTATTAATATATGTGTGAACTGGTCTTTTGAAATTACAATAATTCATAATAGGAATGTCAAAGACTTATTAGTTGAAGGCTCGTTTGTGAACAGTGGGCAAGCTACCAAACATAATAATATACCGTTTATTGTTTACCCATAGTACCCATAAATATTTAATCACGGCTATTTGGAGTGATTTTATTAAATATAGTTTACTAATTATAATGTATAGCTAATGATTATTTATTGATCATGATGTATTTTTTATTATAAATAATTTATTATTAATAATGATAATTAAATACATAAATAACGATTTTATTAAACAAATAAGAATTTAACATATCGGATTGCATTCAATTAACACTACCCATAGTTATTTGGAGTGATTTTATTAAATATAGTTTATTAATGAAAATGTATAACTAATAATTATTGATCATGAAGTATTCTTTTATTATAAATAATTGATAATTAATAATGATAATTAAATACATAATTAACGATATTAATATTTAAATAAGAATTTAACATACCGGACTGCATTCAATTAACACCAAATATTTTAACAAATTAAGAACCAAATTCTTTTACACGTGTAGGAAACGAATGAAAACTAATTTTTTACTTTTAATTAAGGGTTCCAAAGTGAAAAAGTCCAAAACAATTATTTTTCTGATACAGGAAATATTTTAAATCTATGCCTTGTAGAGACATATATTTACAAGCTATTTTAGTTTAGTAGAATAAAAACATAGCTTCCCACATGTTTTTGACTGGTAACGATATCAACTAATATAACTCAACAGTAAATATAAAATATATATTTAATGGTTTACAAAAAACGTTATAAAAATTATCATGCAAGATCCTACACATTTTTTATCGTAACCATAAAAGATTTCTCCTTAAAAGGGTTGAAAAGGGATTTAAATAATTTATCACAGAATGTAAAATAGCTTATGTAATGTCGCAACATTAGTTTCAAATGGATCAATACTATTAATTATTTCTAGGTTCGAATGTTGTAATATGCGCAGCGTTGAAATTTTAAATCTTCGTTTAGTGGTTTACAATTTTTTTAAATAGTCCAGATTTAAGTCCATTTTTACGGTTATATATGTTCACTTAAATAGGTTTGGATAGTTTAAGAATAATATATGGTAATAATTTTGATTGTTTCTATAAACACATAGATTTGGACGGAAAAATTGAGACAGTAGAATTAACAGTTAAATGAATGCGGTCTGCAAGTAGCAGTAGAAATAATATCCTTTAGAGACAGATTTATGGATTCAAGTATATGTTCATTTATATAGGTTTGAACAGTCTAAGAATAATATATATTGTTTCTATAAACACAGTGATACAGATTGAGATGGGTCACCAGCAAAATTAACAATACGGGCTGCAAGTAGCAGTATAAGAATTCTGTTCTTTAGAAACTAAGAATTATGAATTGAAATATGTTCGGCAGAAATAGAGATCTATTATATATATTTAATGAAGACTAATTATCAAAACAGCTCTAAATTATGAAATCGAAATTTACTTAAAATTTAACTTTTGATAAAATTTAGAAATTTTATACTAATAATTTAGGAATTTTATAGAATTTAAGGAAATTATACACAGCTATGTGACATTATAAATTCGTATTGTCTTTGAATACGCAGAAAATATTTTTGGATCCAATGATTTTGCTTTTCATGAATGCCAACAAAGATTGGGAAGGAATAGGCCCATTTGTTTAAAAAAAAATTACAAAATTTTGTTATAATGCTGTAATAGGAAATTTTATTGATATACAATTTCCAAATGAAAACACCAATTCAGATATATTCTTATATTTAAATTAGTAAGATACGTGAAACCCCTGTATAAATTTTTATAGCATGGTTTAACCTCAATACAATTATAGAAGTGAGAAAGAAATCCCAATAACGCATCACTTTAAATATTTCATTTACTATGAATTGATTTGTAACTTTAATAATGGCTATCGGAACAAAAAGTAACTATACCCTTAAAATATTTTTGCATATCCTCAGAACTAAAAATAATTCATTTTAGTCCCCTTAAATAATCTTTTAAAGATTAAGAGTATTTAGTTACGAGGAAGAGAAAAAAATTGTGATACTTTTAATCCATTATTGATTTAATAATCAGGTTTCAAATTAAAAAAAGGGAAATATGGCATCGTTTTTTATTATGTCTAGTATAACAAGGACAACCAAAAACCTGTTGTATAGAACTGTACAGAAAAGACCCTGATATATAAATTGTATAGAAAAGTACTTTATGCCGAGCTTAGAAATGTATTTTTTCTGAAAATTACATTTGTCTTTTCTATTGAATATATATTTTAGCATCATAAGTTATAAAGTGTTACTGAATTGTGACTAAATATAAAGATTGTACTTACATAAGATACCATGGGAAGATTCAACGATGCCGAAACAGTAGCTTCAACCTCACATGAATTTTCTGGGCCAAAAAATGCAATCACATTGTTACGCCACATATTAATAACGGCATTGGTGCCTTCCAAGGTTTCACCCTTGGTGTCTTCGTAAATAAATTCTAGTGTGTAGTTGTCAGGTAGAATATGCTGATCGTTGACCTGTTTCACGGCGTAGGTCATAGCACCACTGATGATGTGACCTTGCCGATTTTTGCCATGGATTCCATGGATGTTCGCCAAGTATCCAACTGTCAAGTTTGTGGCCGACACGCACACCACGCACATGAAACATATCAGTAAAGTAACCAACGGATGGGCAAGCAAGTTATTCATGAGTGATTTGGGGAAAGAGATGACTGGAAATAGTGAAGATATGTTGAGCATTTAAGATGGTGACACATTATATCCATCACATCGCAAAGACACTTCTTCCGGAATGTTGATTCATGATCCGAATGCTGTTGAGATCTTGCAAAACAGGCACAAATGCGTCGAAGAATATTTTCTTTTTAGTACCAAAGTCGCCACAAATTGTGAGGGTTTTTTCCCTGTTTACTGTTATGTATTTAGAATATGTAGATGAAAAACAATTTCTTGGAAGCCAATGATTGAGCAAATTTTTTTTATCAAAATTGGAATTTCTTGTAAGTAAGTTTTTAAAGAGAGGAGACACTTAATAGAATGCTTGTCGGCATAACGGTTTCTTTAAGTAAAATAAATCACGTTTAATCATGCCGGGAAATTTTAAAGAATTGAAATTTTATCAATGTTTTTTGATACTATCAGTAACGCATATCACTTGATTGATTCAAAGTAAACATAAAGAATATATTCCTTGTTACTTAAAAACATGTAATCGATACCATAAATGAAGCAATTTGCTCAGAAAAATTCAGAAACTGATTCGCAATTTTAAAATTTAATTAAAATTATATTTTTTAAACATTTGGCACATATATAAGAATCCTGATCTCATGTATTTATATTGATCAAGCATATATAAACAACTGCATTCTTTTTTTTTTTTTTTATAAAAATCACAACCGAAAATAATATTTGTTGCAAATATGGAATTTATTTTGAAAACAATATTTATGTTCCTTGTCAATAAATAATACTTTTTTTCAAATTCGTGAATTTGAGCAATGTATTGATATAACTATATAATGTCAATATCAAAATCTCTTAAATTATTTTTGATTTATTATATGGAAACAATTAATTGATTTATAAAGTAATTAAATAAGCATACTTGTTGGATAACAAGATAAAAGTAAATATCACAAATTCGTTACTATTTTAACCAAATCAGCGATTTATTTAAATGATGACTAAGTTAAATGAATGTTGCACAACAGTGATGGTGATGAAATCGGAAACATGCACCTACCTCTGAATAAATACACCTAAAGTCATTTAAACGATGTGTTATGTTGACGATTCTGTAATAAACAACACGACACAATCACTTTCACAGCATATAAACAATTCTTCTTTCACAATAACAACTCACTGGGAAGAATTTCGAACACTTGTTGCGCTGCTGCGCTTAAAAGAACAAAATTTTCATTCACAGTAAACATTCCAATCAGGTGATTTCAAATCATAAGGTAGTTCGATTCGTTTTTGTTCCTTCCGCCAGCCACCTTGATCAAATGATAAATATAAAAAAAAACAGACGAAAAAAAAAAAACATTTACTAAAAAAAAAAAAAAAATCAAGTGTTTAAAAAAGTCGTCCCGTGACTGTAAGGACAAAGGGATTGAGGTTTCCTTTGGGGTCGACTTTTGCAGAGAGCAAACTAGAACGGTAAACAGAAGTGTGACCTCGAGGAATAACGTTCGCTGCAGCTGCCAAACGAAAAGTGTCGGCAGACGAGATGTTCTGCTCAACCCCGCAAGAGTGAGACCTGCGCGATTTTCCGTCGTTCCTCTGCTCCGGCTGGGCGTTCTGAGTGGCTGATGGGAGAGAGGAGCTGCTCTAGAGAACCGCGCACGTGAGTTTCGGTTACGTCACCCTCGGGGCAAATCGACACGTGGTTTTTCTAAACACGGAATTTGGCGGTTCGAAAAGAATTATTATTTAAGCATTTTTTTCTTTTGTTTATATTGGGTCACAACAGTGTTTTGCCCACCTGCTCATATGCCATGATCGTTGGATTTTTATTGTTATAAATTATCAGAGATTTTTTATAAAAATAGCTAGTTGCAATCGAATTACTAACGAATTTGGCAACTTTTCTTCAAATGCATTTGTTTACATTGGCGGAAACATAAAACGCCATCCCAAAAAAACAACTTATCATTTGATCGTTTTATTTTTATTGTTATAAGTTATCACAGATTTTTTTTTTTTTTCATAAAATAGTTATACAAAAATAGTTTGTTACAATCGAATTACAAACAATTTAGCAATTCTTCAAATGCATATGTTTACATTGGCGGAAATTAAACAAATTGAAACGAATTTAGCAACTTTTCTCAAATGCATTTTATTACATTGGCGGAAAAAAAATCTCCACCTGTTCACCTACCATGATTGTTTTATTTTTTATTGTTATAAATTATGAAATAATTTTTTTAAATAGTTATTTAAAAATGGCATGTTGCAATTGTAAACGAATTTAGCAATTCTTCAAATGCATATGTTTACTTTGGCGGAAACAAAAATGCCACCTGTTTACATCTCTTGATCGTTTTATTTTGTTGTTATAAATTATCAAAGTTTTTTTTATAAAACAGTTATGTAAAAATCGGCTTACTGCAATCGAATTACAAACGAATTTAAGCAACTTTTCTTCAAATGCATTTGTTTACATTGGCGGAAACAAAAACGCCACCCATTCATATCCCTTGATCGTTTTATTTTTATTGTTATAAATTAACAGTTTTATAAAAATACTCTGATGTGTAAAAATAGCTTGTTGCAATAGAATTACGAATGAATTGTAAAACTTTTCTTCAAATGCATATGTTTACATTGGCGGAAACCAAAACGCCACCTGTTCACATCCCTTGATCGTTTCATTTTTATTGTTATGTTATCAAATATTTTATAAAATTATGTAAAAAATAGCTTGTTGCAATCGAATTATAAAGAATGCATATGTTTACATTGGCGCTAACAAAAACGCCACCTGTTTCCATCTCTTGATCGTTTTATTTTTATTGTTTTAAGTTATCACAGTTATTTTGTACAACAGTTATGTAAAAATAGTTTTTGCAATCGAATTACAAACAATTCATATGTTTACATTGGCGGAAACAAAAACGCCACCTGTTCCTATCCCTTGATCGTTTTATTTTTATTGTTTTTAAATTATAAAATTTTTTTATAAAACAGTTATGTAAAAATAACTTTTTGCAATCGAATTACAAACGAATTTAGCAACTTTTCTTCAAATGCATTTGTTTACATTGGCGGGACAAAATCGCCACCTGTTTCTAACACGTGCAAGTTTTTATTAATGAATCATAATGTTCAACGAATATTTATTTTAACAAACCACAATGCAAAAACCGTGACCTCGTCATATATTTATTTTACTTCAATTACATTAATTAAAAACTGATAAAGGACAATTTTGAGATTTTTAAAGAAGGTTTATAACAGTAAGTATACCCTGTTATAATTTAAGAAAAAATAATTTGATATATAATTTATTACGTTTTTTTTATTTTATTTTATTTTATTACACATCATTTGCAAATAGTCTGTTAGTCTGGATGCAGGATCCCTATCTATGTATGTTTTTATCTCTATGATATTTATTTGCAAAAACTTGTTCCATTTTAAGACAACGCTAACCGAATTAGATATGGGTATTGCTAAATTATGCATTACTATAAGTGAACCTGTTTCGAACAACACATAATCGTAAACAAAAATTTTAAGGCATGAAAAAAAAAATAATAAATAAACATTTAGCAACATTTTAAACTTAGTCATTATAAAAAATTGAACTAAATACTAAAACATTTATTTAATGAATGAAATATTACAAATCAAATTCTTTAATACCTTTTTTTTATTGAATGAAAAGAAATAATAGTAATAATAATTTTATATAGATATATAACACAATAATAAAATAATTATATCCAAGTGCTAAGTTAATGTTTTTCTTTTTCTAATTGCATTATAACTAAAAAAAGATGATTTTCAACATAGTCTATATTAGTGTGTTTTCACAAGTAGTATTTTAATTTTTAGATTTTGGGTTTTCAGAAGTTAGGTTTAATTTATGGCGTCATAATTTTAGATAAAATGGTTTGCTTTTATTGCTATAAATTATTAAAAATGTTCAATAAATTTCAAATTTTAAATCTTTTAAAAATCACTGAAATCTTTTATGTTTTTTAATTTCTATAATTATTTTTTGTTTTTGCATTCTCCAGTGCTTCCTCCTCAAATAAAGTCATAAATAAATTTTAGAATATTTTTTTGTTTTTTAAGTTTTAGTTTTTCAATTAAGTTTTCAGTTTTTAAATTTTAGAATAAGTTTTTCAGTTACTTCTTCTAAATTTTATAAGTTTATAAAATTTAGAATAAGTTTAAATTTTAGAATATTTTTTTTTTTAAACTTAAACTTTAGTTAAGTTTATTTATTATTATTTTTTTTAAGTTAAGTTTTAGTAACAGTCACTAAATGTTAATAAATAAATTAAACAAAGTAATCAAAATCACTGACAAAAATATTTTAAAATCTGAACTATTATCGAGATGGAAAATTGTGGGGGACAATAGTTTCAAGAATGAAGAAAGAATTCTAAAAAAATTAAAAACTTGAAATTGGGTTTATTTTGAAGGAAGGGGGGGGATTTTTTTTTTTTTTTTTACGATTTTACATTATGTTAGAGAAATTTTTGCATAATATTTTTCCTTTTTATTTACGTAAGTTTATTTTTAAAAATAAAAATGAAAGGGATTTAATTCATATTTTTCTGCTATTTTAATTAAAATTTAATTTTTTTTTTTTTTTTTTTTACATTTATTTGACTGATTTGGTATTAGAAATACGGGGTTGCTAAAAAATTAAACTTATCATTCCTGTTGATAGTTTAATAAGTTTAACTTATCAACAGGACTTAAGATAAACTTATCATTCCTGTTCCTGTTTCCTTTGAATTCCTTTTTAAGGATATGATATAGATTTTTTCAAAGCATATCGTGCATATGAAACGACATAGTATAATTATGTAATCTTAAAATAAACAAGTAATATAAAAAGTAAAAGTATATTTTTTAAGTGAATTCCTACTGTTTTTTCTTTATATTGCAGAAAGGCCTTTGTAAATAATTTTCATTCATTTTTTTAAGTTTATCTGGTGCCATCTATTGGTAGATACATGCAACTTAAATCTAAAAAAACTAATATTAATTAATCAAATTTAATTACTGATTTAATATTTTTAAAAAAACTGTATTAACATCGAGTGTCATCCCCTACAAGTTAAAAAAAATATATTTGAACTTGAGTGAATGAATAAAAAGCGTTTTATGAACGATTGAGAATTTGAACAAGATATATATAGGAAGAGTGTGAGCTAATAGAAGGGATTGAATAAAATGATTACAGGCTGTAATCATACTTCCTTCTACACACTGGAAAGAGCGCCCACCCTTCCTGCATCGTTCATCAGAATTGGTCAGTCTTCTCGAAACCCTCACCCGAGAGGAAGTACGGCGAAACATGTGCTCCCTGCTGAAAAACGTTTAGTTTATAGTCTCTAATAAAGGAACTATATTTGGCTCGTTAGTTAGGCTACAGAGACTCAACCGAAGTATATTTCGAGTACCCTATGCTTATCCGAGTGTCGGGTTTTCAGCTTAGAAGTAGAGACGAATCTATAATTATTTGTCTTATCTGAAAAATGTGTTAAATATTTTATCTTTAATTAATGTGCGTTGTTTGAATGTGTGTAAATAAAGTTGTGAGTTCTCAAAACTGTGCCTCAAGCATCTCAACCCAACCATACACAGTTCCAATATTATTGCACTGCCTGCACAAAACAAGGCTAATTTATTAATGCAAATAAATACAAATTTAATTTATTATTGCAAATAAATACAAAAAGAAGGCTAATTTATTAATGCAAATGTCCAATGCTATTAACCATTCCATGGCTTGAAATGAGTGTATAAATAAGAAAATAATAATAAACAAATAAAGGAATCCAATGATTAACCAAGGTCGTTTCAAATGTTGGGTCAAGTCCTTATAAGAATCTATAATTATCTGTCTAAAAATGTGTTAAATATTTTATGTCTTTAATTACATGTGTGTGCTGTTTGTATGCGTGTAAATAAAGTTGTGAGTTCTCAAACCTGTGCCTCAAGTATCTTAATCCAACCATACACAGTTCCAATATGATTGCACTATCTGCACATAATAAGGCGAATTTATTAATGCAAATAAATACAAATACAAATACAATAAATAAAAATAATAATAATAAACAAACAAAGGAATCCAATAATTAACCAACGTCATTTCTAATGCTGGGTTCTTTTGCATGTAGGCTAATTTATAAATACAAATGTCCAATGCTATTAACCAATCCATGGCTTGAAATCAATATATAAATAAAACAAATAATAATGATCAAACTAAGGAATCCAATGATTAACCGACGTCATTTCAAATGCTGGGTTCTTTTTGCATGTAGTCATTCACCACTAGAAAAACAGATATGTAGTCGTTAGGTGTTTACCATCTTATTCGGGATACAAATATTGTCAACGCAATTGAGACAAACACTCCTTGGTGCAGCCTCTTGAATTTAGCATCCTATCTATCTCCTCCATAAATTCAACAGAAATATTGTTGGGTTTACAGATTTAACCCTGGGTAGAACAAGCAAGATTTGGTCTGTCAGGAATTGTTGTAAAAACACGACGCGCAATCTATCAGGGTTCTACATGTTCTAAAAAAAAACCTTAACAATGTTTTGTTTAATGAAAATGAAAATTTTTGAAATGGAAAGAATCACTATTTGTAACAGATTTCGTGTTTCGTAAAGTCTCAATATTAATGCTATTAATAAACTTATCTGATCTTAACCCCAATAACATCAATATTTTAACTTAATATGATCCGTTGATCCGATTTTTGTATTAAAATGTTATTAGAGTAAATCTACATAATCTTTTTGTGAACAAAATCTAAGATATGATGACAATTTATGCACAAGAATACTAAAAAAAAAAAGTTAAATTTAATTTTATGCAGTTAAACAAAATCTTAAATAATAGTGAAAAATCTGAGACCGCGTTAAGAGGTATTTTCGTCAACAAATTGTAAAATTTTCATTTATGTAAATCAAAACAAAAAATACATAATAATTTGTCTGACCTGTATATCAAGTATTATAAATTACTATTTTCTTTTGATTCCCATTTTATTATTCCAACCTAAATTACTATTTTTTACCAATTTTTAATTTTTTTTTTATAAGCGTTCATATTTGTTTCACGCATTATATGGGAGGAAATTTATTTGCTTGACAGAGAAAATTATAACGATAGAAATTCAGTTCACTTTCTAAAAATTAAAAAAAAATTTTGCAGTTGAATTTAAATATGATTGGTGGTTTTTCCTTCTTATATGGAAATAAACAATTAGAAATGTTGGATTGATACTTTGATATGCAGGTCAAACAAATCATTATGTACTTTTTGTTTTAGTAGTATAATATGAGTAATAATATTTCTTCCCAACTAAAATTTTTATTAAAATTCATTTGCTCTGATTAAATATGTTACTCATTACACTTTCGCAAGAATCCTGAGTAAAAAAAATTTAATTGCATAAAGCAGGAAAATAATTGATATTCGAATGAATAAAATATTTATTTTTCGGTTTCTGTCTGAAGATTTATCACGAAATTTTACTTTCAAATCAATATACATGCATTAATTCATTGGTGGGTTTTTTTTTAATATGAAGCATTTTTATTTGACAATTTTTGTTTCTTTTGTGTTTGGAAATATCTATAGGAACTATAGAATATGAGTAAAAACAAGGGTGGGAGGAATGGAATTCCGTATTTTCTTCAGTGCAATACATAAATGTAAATAATTTATAGTTGAAAGTTCCCGCATAAAGTATTACTTGCCCCTACACTTTTCTAGGAATCAACATTTATCCACTGAAATTGTTTAGCGGATAAATGTTGAGAGCCTAACACTTTTAATGTCATTTACAACACCGATATTCAACCTATATATCACCAAATGAATCCATATGCGGTATAGTTGACACATATTGGAACGAAAATGTGGAGTGGTATTTAGGACAGGTGAGAGATTGATATCCATCTTTTCTTCCTCCTGGTCCAACTGAATGATTTTTGGCCTATCGGTACCCTGGCGAACTTTCTATTTGCCTATTTCTATTTATGCTTTTGCTTGCTTAACTATTACTACTACTGTATCCCAAAAGTAAGACCAATTATTTTTTATCTTCAAAAACTCTTTATTTATTCTTTCAATTTATTTCAATGCCTTCACAGTAATCCCCTCTTGGCACAATGCACTTATGCCAACTTTTTTCCAATCCTCAATGCATGCTAAAAGTCATCCGCAGGAATTGCCTTCAAAGTGAGCGGCGATTCACGTTGAATCACTTCAATCGACTCAACACGGTGTCCCCGGTGTGGGCTTTGAAGTGTAGAGAATAGCCAGAAGTCGCACGATGTGAATACAGTAGTTGTGGAACGAAATGGATTTCATTTTTGGCGATAGAGTCACGAAGAATCAAAGCAGTGTGAGTTGGCGCATTCAGTGTTTTCGATATCAGTCGTAATTTGGCGAGTTTGATGTCCAAAATGGAATGGACCGATCCTTTTGAAATTCCAACCTCATCAGCAAGGTCACTAATTGTAAATCGACAGTTTGCAAGCACCAAATCTTTAATTTTTTTGGGCGTGAGCTTCGTCGGTTGAGGTTGATGGTCGACCAGAGGGCTTTTCGTCTTCAATGCGTTATCTGCCTTCTTTTGAACTGTTTGGATATTAGGGGGAATTAAAGTCTTTAAAGTTTTAAAAGTTATTTTCTTTAGTCCGTTTTTGTCACACTTCTAAACATTTCTTTCCGATATAGGAATGCTCACCGAATCTCCTCTGTAACATTTTATACGTTTCCGCAAACAAAATTTAATGCAAGTTCTTTGCTAAATTAGTTCAGACATTTCAAAAATCGCCGGAATAAGTTTTAGCGTCTCACAAAGCCAAGCGTAACTCAAACATTAATGAATATTTTGATGCCAAATTTCACAAGGTAACCTAAAAAAGAAAAACCTACCAGTAACCTAAAAAGAAAAAACCTACCAGTAACCTAAAAAAGAAAAAAAAAATTCCATAAGCCCCGGGAATTTTAAATTGGTCTTACGTTTTGGACGCAGTAGTGCATCACATTCACTAAATGAAAGTAATGCTTCCCTAGAAAATTTTCAGGGATATTTGTCACACATTGGCGAGCCATACTGGTTCAAATACAAGAAATTTTAATGAAAAATTCGAGGCTAGCAAGAAAATTCAACATTTTGAAAACAGTAATCTGTGAGAATCGAATTCTCACCTATACTCAAGTTACCTTATATGGACAGAAAAGATATAATAGGTTTACCCGTATCCAAAATACAATACCATAAAATTTACCCATTACCATACATACATTATTATAGAAAACCATGAATAACGCATTAAACTGAAGTGACAAAAGTCATGGGATAGCAATATGCAAATTTTCAGATGGCAGTAGCATCGCGTAGAACAGGTATAAAAAGGCGCAGTGCTTTCGCAGAGGTTTCATTTCTGTTCAAGTTATTCATGTGAAGAGGTTTTGACGTGATGATGACCGCACGACTGGAATTAACAGATTTTGAACGCGGAATGTTAGTTGGAGCTAGACGCATGGGTCATGCCATTTCGGAAATCGTTAGAATTCAACATTCCCAGATCCACTGTGTCAAGAGTGTGCCGAGAGTATGAAATTTCAGGCATAACATCCCACCATGGACAGCGCAGAGGTCGACCGCCTGCACTTAACGACCGAGACCGGCGACGTCTGCAAAGAGTCGTAAATTCTAACAGACAAGCAACACTGCGTCAAATAACCGCAGAAATCAATGTGGGACGTACAAGGGACTTGTCTGTTAGAACTCTGCGGAGAAATTTGACTTTCTTGGGCTATTCCAGCAGAAGACCGACTCGAGTGCCTTTACTGACAGAACGACATCGCTTGCAGCGACTCTCGTGGGCACGTGAGCGTATCGGTTGGTCCCTAGATGAAAGGAAAACCGTGGCCTCGTCCGATGAGTCACGATTTCAGTTGGTAAGAGCTGATGGTAGGGTTCGAGTGGGGCGCAGACCCCACGAAGCCATGGACCCAAACTGTCAGCAAAGGCACTGTTCAAGCTGGTGGTGGCTACGTAATGGTGTGGGCTGTTTTTCATGACATGGACTTGGTCCTCTGGTGCGACTGGACCGAATATTGACTGGAAATGCTTATGTTCAGCTACTTGGAGATCACTTGCAGCCATTCATGGACTTCATGTACCCAAACAACGATGGGATTTTTATGGATGACAATGCGCCATGTCACCGGGCCACAACTGTTCGCGATTGGTTTGAAGAACATTCTGGACAATTCCAACGAATGATCTGGCCACCTAGATCGCCCAACATGAATCCCATCGAGCATTTATGGGACATCATCGAGAGGTCTGTTCGTGCCCAAAATCCTGCACCATCAACGCTTTCCCAATTATGGACGTCTATCGAGACAGCATGGCTCAATATTCCTGCAGAAGACTTCCAACGACTTGTTGAGTCCATGCCACGTCGAGTTGCTGCACTTCGCCGGGCGAAAGGAGGGCCGACACGATATTGAGAGGTATCCCATGACTTTTGTCACTTCAGTGTATAATACATAAACTCAAACAAAAGTGATAAAAGAACTACAGAAGGTTGGAAAATATATTATCAGAAAAAAATTATTAGTAAGAATAGTAAAAGATCTACGATTGAAGAAAATTCAACCATTTTTATTTAAATAAATTGAAAATGATTAACTACAATGCTATCATTTTCCGAGTTTTACTATGGATTGTTTTAAAATCCATATTCTTGAATAAGCAGATAGAATACATATTTTTCCTTCCCTTATTAATTATAAGAACTCGAAGAAAAAAAGGGAATGAAACACTATTTTATTAAATGTCTTTTTGGACAAATTTTGTTACTCTGAAGTTAAACCTGTCCGTTTGAGGCTGCAGTTTTACTTCTGGGAAAAATCTTTTTGTTGACTCATCGTTACCTCATTACCTATATACTACTTCGACACAGAGAGCCTAACACAAATTCACGTAGGTAAAACATAAAAGTTCTAAAATTTGTTTAAAAAGTACTACGAAGAAAAAAAGACTTCTTATAATCAAAATATATTAAAAAATGCTTTTTTTTTTACAAAATTTGAAAGTTACAGGTTAAAAATGTGGAAGGTAAATAAACATAATATTTTCAATTTACAACTGAGATTAGATCAAATCCTTCATAACGTACTAGCCTGGCTCTCTAACTGTGTATTTTTTTTATCTCAACGATATATATGTAAAACAAAAACATGTTCCATTTTAAAATACTATTAATTTATTAGATGGGCTTGCTATTAAAAGTATATTAAAATACTGAACCGGTTTGAAATAAACATTTGTAAATATTTTAGGCATTAATGTAAAAAGAAAATACATATAAATATTTAACTAATAATTTTGGTTAAATAAAACTAAACTAAATAGCAGAAAACTTAATAAATTGATGGAATATCATGCATCAAATATTTTTTATGTTTCTAAGACATTAAAATATTTATATTTGACTATACATGAAGTTAGATACTTTAAATTTTATTTTTTATTTTGGTTATTTAAATGACAACAGCTTTCATAAACCTGTGATCTTTATTGTAGATCTTTTGATGAATTCCATCAATAAAGGCTCTACTTCAGATAAAGTATAAAAATACTCTGAAAATTTTGTAGTTTATTTGTTGATGTCTTATATAGCTAGATGCTTTTTTGAATCTTCACAAATAAGTTACAAATAATGTAATACATTATTAATGCCATTACAAAATTCTTGCATGTGAAGTTTTATGCATGCTTTTCATTATTCCCTGATTACTTCATCACTGGTTTCAGCAGTTTTTCCATTTCTTGTTATTTCATGTTTTCTTGATTTATTAAATTATATTTAATTGCCATAAATTAATGTTGGTAATGACGCTATAAAGTATATAGATAATAGCAATAATTAACTATTACAGTGAATACCTAAGCAAACTAAAAACTGGTTTTCTCCGGTTCCAAATTGTTTTGTCATAAGAAAAAAAGAAACACATTTTTGTAAATACTGACAAAGATACATCTTAAACAGGTGTGTTTCATTCCTGATAGTCAGTTTTACTTGATTTATATTTTTAATTAGCTTAATGGTATAATTAATGACGTGTGTAATATTGCGATAATTAAAAGGCCTTATAAATCTTCGCAATAGTTTTATTTTATACTCTTATTTTTCAACTTATTCATTAAAAGGGCTTCCCAAGGTCAGCATCATAATTTAGCCATATTTTTAAAATGAACTTAAAGTTGTTAAAAGGATTGTCCCAAAAAACTGAATTTTGATAAATGCATGGAATATTGAACTTTAATAAATGAGTGTTAACTATAAATAATGACTCGATGGTTAATTTAAACATTGAAATTTGCTCAATTATATTTTTGCCTTAATTTCTATTCATATAAGTAATTTTTATTTATTTTTTCTGTTGTACATTTATAGGTTTTCGATTGGTGAAAGGTAAAGTTATTAAAATGATTGTTCAAGAAAATTGAATTTTAATTAACATATGGTTTTTATTGAACTTTAATAAATGAGAGTTAACAATTAATAATGAATGTATGGTTAATTTAAAAATTGAAAAATGCTCAATTACATTTTTGCTTTTAATTTCTATTTATATAAGTAATTTTTATTTATTTTTGTATGTTGTACATTGATGGGTCTTCATTTGTTAAAAGGTAAAATCATTAAAATGATTGCCCCAGAAAATTGAATTTCAATAAATGAATGTTAACAATTAACAGTGAATGGATGGTTAATTTAAACATTGAAAGTTGATTATTTACATTTTTGTCTTAATTTCTATTTATATAAGTGATTTTTTTTTTTTTTTTTTCTGTTGTACATTCATGGGCTTAGTAATCATTTCGCCATCGATTGGTGAAAGGTAAAGTCATTAAAATGATTATCCAAAAATTTTATTTTAACCAATGTATGGTTTATTGAATTTTAATGACTGTTAACAATTAATAATGAATGCATGGTTAATTTAAACATTAAAAGTTGCCCGATTATATTATTCTATTTCTATAAGTGATTTTTATTTATTTATATATTGGTTTTGTACATTGATGTGCTTCGTAATCATTTCGTCATCGATTGGCAAAAGGTAAAATCATTAAAATGGTTGTTCAAAAAATTTGAATTTTAATCAATGCATGGTTTACTGAACTTTAATAAATGAGTGTTAACAAATAATAAAAATGAGTGGTTAATTTAAACATATAAAGTTCCTCAATTATATTTTTACTTCACTTTCTATTTATATAAGTGATTTGTATTCTTTTTCTGTTGTAAATTGATGGGTCGCATCATTTCGTCATCGGTTGGTAAAAGACTGGCATTACACTCCTGAAGAAATTTTTGTTGTTGTTGGGATGCATTGGGTTGTTGTTGTTGTTCGGTTGCATCGATGGGCCTCGTAATCCATATAAGTATATAAAGAATAGCACGTCATCGGATGATGAAGTAAGGACATTAAACTCCCGAAGGAATTTTAGTTGCCCATCTGAAGCACTTATTTTGTTTTTTGTATATCGATGCGCCCTGTAATCCCCATATCTATATCACGGACAGCCTGCCATTGGGCGAGGGAGGAAGTTCTTGCACTTCTGAGGATTTTAGGGGTGAACGTATTATATGTCAAGAACCCCACAAAATTCGACTAGAAATAATTTAGTTCTTGTTAGGATTTTTAGTTTATTTAATTTAGTTAGGATTTAATAAACTTTTGTATTTACATATATTTTAAATATATCGGAAGATAAATTATAACATTTCATTATCCTATGCATTATGAAGTAATAAATTTATGTGTGATTGTGTCTGACTCATTTTTTATTTATTCAAATTTTTGGTAGTTCATAATATGAAACACACTTGAAGTTTTCGAATACCAGTAATTCAGTTGAACATAAAATGTGCAGTTAATTCACATTTATGGGTTCTATGCATATTTAACTTCCTGCAAAATAGTCAATTTCTTCATGATAATTTTCTTGATTATCAAAAGGCATACTATTCCATTTCTTTTGCAATTGATGCATGACATCCAGATCTAGCAAATAACGCGGAGAGATTTTTGGAGCTTAAATAATGACTGAATTTCTTCTTGTCTATAGGTCTAATATAATCTATTATAATAATGACAGAAGGAAGAAAACCAGCTATTGAAATACTCTTTCTTTGTCATCAATGGCCTCAATTGAATATCTAGCTTTAGCTCCATTTAATTTTTATTTAGTTGGAATTGAATGAGTTCAATTAAATATAACAAGATAAATTGTGACATTTTGTTAGAGTATGCACTATAAAGTAATATATTTATGATGATGTCTGCCTTATTTTTGTCTTCAAATTTTTGTAGTTCATAAATTGTAGCACTCTTGATGTTTTCGACTACCATTAACTCTGATCTAAATCTTATTCGCCACTAGAATGTGAAGAAATGTTAGCAAATCCAGGCTTTATCATGGGGCACCATGGGTTATTGCTTCACTGTCTCCACATTCTTCCAATCCGTTTTGGAACTAACTCCTCCAACAAAAGCATTTTGTAACTCACACTCTCCTTCCTCCTTGAACCCAACGGAAAGACATCTCGCCCTAACAATTTATTATAGATTTAGCATATTCAGCTTTACTCGGGGAAAACTACAGGGGCTTTCTACATTGTACCACTAATTTAATAGACAAACATACTCAATAGAACATTTAGAAGATACGCACTGCCCTTCACTGTTCCTCAAATCTAACGGAAGGACATTTCTGAATTGCTGGAATTTACATTAATCAAACAATAAATCGATCATTTGCAAAAGATATTACTTATTTATTTAAACAAAGTTATGTTTTTTTTACTACTATCTTTCCTTTTAAATCTAAACATGTTACTTTTCGATAACATAAATATTTGATGATTTTCTTATTCATTTCCTGACTTATACAAATTTACACATTTGCATATTGTTATACTAGTTGTATCCTAACAGTAATGAGACACCTTATTATTTCTTATTATGGTGTTTGTTACTTGAATTTTAAAATTGGAATATTTCTATTCCAATTTTCATTGGAATATTTCTATTTTCAGAATTTAAATTTAAATAAAAAAAATTAAAGTTTTAAATATTTCTGAATAACTTTCAAGTATTCTTTTACTCAAATTAATAGCAGGTATGAAGAAATTTTATTGGTATAAAATTATTTCTCGTATTCATGAGAAATATAAATCTTCACAGATGTAATTCGAAATAAAAGGTTATTCTTACATTTTAATGATCTAAAATTATTGTTTGTAAACATGGACAGTTATTGCTATTGTTGTTATTGACAACAATACAAAAAAATACAATAATTATGTTGTATTTGAAGACAATTTTGCTTAGATGATTTACTTTAATTAAAGGTGCAAAGTGTAATTTGGACATTTGATATATTTTGGAAAAATTTTCGTATTTATTAACAGTTTTTATTAATGTCTCATCCCAAGAATAGCAGCAAATGTAACCTAAAAAATAGGAACTTCTAATATGAAATTGTAGAACACTCTTTTAGACGGAAAAAAAAATACGAACCATGGAGAAAATTATTATTTTTATATTTAAATCAAGTATGACAGGGACTATACATAAATGAAATGATCAAAAGATTCAAGGTCGTAAGATCCATCAATATCTGACAATCGTACATCCGCTTCAAATCAGAAATTATTATACCCTTCTCTGGGGAATTTGTGTACGCCCATATGATATATATCCTTTGATATATATTCTTAATCTGAAAAATCTGACAAGCATTCTTCTATTTAATTTCAGATCTGAACTTCTAGGGGGCCAGATGTCAGTTAGATGTTCAGTTGAGACAGTTGATGGGAAAGAAAGAGTACTTTCAATTGCTGTTTTTTTTCTTCTATCATAACTATTGTTCAGCCTTATATTGAAATACGTAAATTCCATTTGTTTATAGTGCGCATGTGCGCCTTCTTCTGTTTTGTATATATAAAGCGAAGTAAGCCGAAATCTATGTCTTGGTTTTCAATTGATTTTAAGTGAGCAGGTTTACAATAAAAGGGCGATGGATTCACCGAGTATTTGTTAACTCCACCTTCCGATACCCTTCAAGTCTGGTAAATTTTCAGAAGGTTGCGAGTTCAAGTCACGTCCGGGTCACCAGAAATGTACCAAACTTGAAGGGTATCGGAAGGTGGAATTATCAAATACTCGATGAATCCATATTCACTTTATTGTAAACCTGCTCACTTACAAGCAATTGAAAACTAAGACATAGTTTTCGGCTTACTTCGCTTTATATACAAAATTAAAGACGGCGCACATGCGCTATAATAAACAAATGGAATTTACATATTTCAATATAAGGCTGAACAACTATAATAGCTCATATTAGACCTATACGCAGGAAGAAATACCATTGGGATTGATGCTCCAAAAATCACTTCTCTCGATTTGCTAGATCCTGGATTTCATTCACCAATTATGAAAGAAATGAAACAGAATGCCTTTTAGAAAATTTAAAGAATTATCCTGAAGAAATTGATAATTATGCAGAAGTTAAATATATATATAGGACCCATCAATATGAATCAATTGCACATTTATGTTCAAGACAATAATTGGTGAAGCTTCCTTTTGACGGAGATACATGGTTGTATATATTAATGCAATTTCTATGTTTATGTATTTAAGCCAAATCTTATCCCATTTTGCCAGGCCTTTCATCGATTGCATCTTGGAGTTTGTGAGATTTTGGGGTATACAAGTCCGTCTTCTTACCATATTCTATATATATTGAGCTATCCAATTGCGGAATGATTACAACGGTCAAGAGAGAGTGAAGGCAACGCAGAAAGTGATTTATTTGGGGCGTGAGTTATTTTATTGCAAAATATTCAAGAATGATATGAAATGAACAATTGCTCAGAGGGTTACAGGACATCATAAATATATCGCCGAGATCATAAAGCTGCACAAAGGATGACTAAGAAATACCTGCCATCGTAAGAGATAGTCCCCCCACACTAACACCCTTGGTGTAATAGCTGTTTGGCTCAGTAAATAAAAGGCACAGTTATCACTGTCACACGCATATTTGGAACACCTGGCTTCGGGAACTCCAGACAGGAATTCGATGGTATCTTTTCCAAGATTGAAGTGAGATTAACCTTGATGGTGAAATTGTTTGCAAAGGAAATATTACAAACGTTTCTAATTAAATTAATTTTTATGAAATTCTGATATTACGTAAAGTAAATAGCAACGATCTCTGCTCAGAAAAAAAAACAGTTATACTGAAATTTATAAAATAAAAAATAAACAAGGTATGATATATGTATACTAGACAGAAGATATCTGTAAGCTAATAACCACAGAGAAAAATCAATGTGAGAACAGTCAACTTCACCATTAAGTGGTTGGAAGACATTAACATTGCTTGCATAGTAAGATTTTATATTTAGTAAGACAATTATCCATTAGTCAATATGTACATAGTCTATATATAAGTAATGAATTTATCAAAGATTCAATGGTCAAGAGAGCCAATAGCCCATCAATATCTGACAATCACATATCTGCTTCAGATCAGAAATTAGTATTAGTACTTGGGATCAAATTCCCCAGAGTACGCATCTCTGGGGAATTTGTAAGAGACCATATGATATATATTCTTAATTTTATCTTGTGAAAAACTGGATAAACATTCTTCGATTTAATTTCAGATTTGAATTATTATTCGGCAGGACAGGAGTTAAATGTTCAATTGATGGCAAGAAAGCTTTCAGTTGCCGGTTTTTTTCCTTCTATCATAATTATAATATGAATACAGTTGTACTACAGGAAGAAATACAGTTATGATTGATGCTCCAAAAATCACTCCACGCGATTTGTTAGATCCTGGGAGCCATCTGCTAATTGTGAAAGAAATTAAATAATATTCTTTTTTTTTTGAATATGTAGAGAATTATCATGAAGAAATTAATCATATTCTATATACAAAACCAAGATTACTATTAGCTATTCAACTCTTTTATACCTATTAAAATTTCCAATGCTCTTTAAAAATTTATTGAATACTTACAGATTTTTTTTTCCAGAATATGTTTTTTAATTCGGAAAAAAAAAAAAAACGAAATCAAAAGTTCTACCCATGAGTAAAAAGTAGAGCATTATAAATCGAAGAATAAAAAATCTAATCAACATCTATAAAATAAATGCAACTAAGCAAATATAAATGTTGTTATTATTTGTTATTTATTTTGTTATTATTTGTTATTTACTTTTTTGTTATTATTTGTTATTTTAATCTACCTGTTTTTTTAATGTCTCTAACATTGAATTTTTAAAACTTATTTAAAAAGGTGTCAAAGTTCGTTTTATTTTTTGTAAATAAGCATAAAGAACTGAAAGTTTAATTATTATTTTAATTATTCAAAAACATTAAGATTTCATTGCCCTTTACTAACTTATTTTTTACTTAAGGATATTTTAAGAAAAATGTATTACATTTTTAAGCTTTAACATATGAAAATTTTGGCTGATTTCGTAGAGGTTTGAATATGAATTTTTAATATATATTTCAGATACAAAAGATAAATGAATATTTTGATCGTATAACACCGAGATCTAGCCAGCGTTTGAATTTATAATAATAGGTTTAATTGTTACTCATGATTAAAATGATATACTTCTAATACAATATCTACTGCAAACATAAAGAGTCAACCTGTAGTTAATTGTTACATAATGAGAAATTTCAAATTGAGATAAAAACAATAATTCACTCAGAGTTAATAATATTTATAGAAATATCTAACTATTTTCTATCTTTATTCAAATTTAGTTCTTTTTAATAAATTATAAAGATGATAATTAAATTAGATATCTATAATATAATATAAAACCCCATTTGCTATTGCGCAAATAATACTGCATACAAAACATTCATAAGAACTTGATGGTTTACTAAAAAAAAAGTATTATTTTTTTAATAAATAGTTATCATAAACTTCTACTAATTAAAAATACCAGAATTACCACAAATTTACATCCGAAATTTAACTTTTTTTGTCTAATATCTCCAAAATTAGTAGATTGAATACTGGATAGATTGTTATGAAATTAATTTATGTATATAAAGTATGTGCAAGTAGTAATGTAAAGTATGTGTAAGTAGTAATGTAAAGTAGGTGTAAAAATAGCATACAACGGTCAAGGTACACAAACATGATCGTAAAAAGCGTACAATTCATCAATACCTGAATATATAAAATAAAACTTAAAATATCTAACATAAAATTGAATATGAGGGCTATGGTCCAGTTTTACAATTATATAGCTTACACAACGTTAATTAATACTGAAAACAAAGCACTTTATGAAACTCTATCACCGTTATTCCCACTCATCCAACAACGATCTATCCAGCGCCGAGATGTTTTGGGGTGGCGTAAGGTGGTTTTAAAAAAGTACATATATATATATATATATATATATTTATATCACAATCACTATATAGATATGCACTCACAAAAACTTCTACTTTAAATTTAATGAATGTTTGGTTTGGTCAATAGATACGGTTGATATCCCCACTTAACTACAATTCGTCAACTGAATGAACACTATGTCGATGTGCGTTGCCGTCAATTAAAACAAAATCGTTACCAACTGCATCATCATCATCCTCATTGGCGCAACAGCCCAGTGTGGGCCAAGGCCTTCTACCTTCTGGTAGATTTCGAGACGAAGATGTTTTTTTTCTTTTTTACGGGATAGGGTTGTCAGCTCTACGCCCAACGCTCAACAGTCGTTTGAAACCAGGACCTACGGCTTAAAGTGGATTCGAACCACTACAAACATCCATGGCACCGCCGGGACTCGAACCCGAAACCTGTGGTAACGAGCGCCAGAGCAGCAGTCACTGGCCATTCAGGCCCCATTACCAACTGCACCCCCTGGAAACGTGTAAATAGTGGTCAACAGCCTCATCTTTATAGTTCACAACAATCACAGAAACTTTAGTAAAGACATGGAGTCCTTTGCACTTATATAAATTGATGTCTGGCTAGACTATCAAATCACCACTGTCATAGTGATTTCTTTCTCGAATGATGGAAGACATGTAGTGACCCCTCTCTGTTGAGTGGCTGTCTCCAGATAAACGTACATTAAGAATCGGTGGTTCGGCTGACACTGGAACTTAAAAGAGGATGGAACCGTCTCCCACTTGTGGAAAGTCATTTTTGTTTTGCTAATAAATCTCCTCTACGCAAGAAGGGGCATAATGGAATCAGAAAGTTTTCTTGAAAACAAACTTCTTTCACGTAGTAATTTGGAAACAGTGACTCTAAGAAGCGAGGGTTCATGTGACTGCATAAAGGTTATGAGAAAACTTAGAAGCTACTAAAGTACTGTTATGGGCCACTGAATTATCACTAGACAAGTATCGATCTTCATCGGCCATTATTGTTCTTGTGCGAGTTTGTCAATCCAGTTCCATAAACTGTTTCTAGTTGGACACGACGTTGACATATACATTTAAATCTACAGTAATCTGCACCTGGAGCTGTCACCTCTCTAGTCCTCTCATTCGCAATTCACCATATTATTCAATTATAGAAACGTTAATCACTATATATATATATAAATATATATATCTTCCTCATTGACACAACAGTCCCACGGTGAGCCATGGATGCTTGCCTACTGGCAGGTTTCGAGACAGGGGATGCTTCTTTTACGGGGTAAGATTGTCTGCCCTACGCCCAACGCTCTTTCCAGCTATGTAAGACCGGGAGCTACGATTTAAAGTGGATTCCGAACTACTGACATTCATGGCACCGCCGGGACTCGAATCCGAAACCTGTGGTAACGAGCGCCAGAGCAGCAGTCACTCGGCCATTCAGGCCCCATTACCAACTGCACCCCCTGGAAACGTGTAAATAGTGGTCAACAGCCTCATCTTTATAGTTCACAACAATCACAGAAACTTTAGTAAAGACATGGAGTCCTTTGCACTTATATAAATTGATGTCTGGCTAGACTATCAAATCACCACTGTCATAGTGATTTCTTTCTCGAATGATGGAAGACATGTAGTGACCCTCTCTGTTGAGTGGCTGTCTCCAGATAAACGTACATTAAGAATCGGTGGTTCGGCTGACACTGGAACTTAAAAGAGGATGGAACCGTCTCCCACTTGTGGAAAGTCATTTTTGTTTTGCTAATAAATCTCCTCTACGCAAGAAGGGGCATAATGGAATCAGAAAAGTTTTCTTGAAAACAAACTTCTTTCACGTAGTAATTTGGAAACAGTGACTCTAAGAAACGAGGGTTCATGTGACTGCATAAAGGTTATGAGAAAACTTAGAAGCTACTAAAGTACTGTTATGGGCCACTGAATTATCACTAGACAAGTATCGATCTTCATCGGCCATTATTGTTCTTGTGCGAGTTTGTCCAATCCAGTTCCATAAACTGTTTCTAGTTGGACACGACGTTGACATATACATTTAAATCTACAGTAATCTGCACCTGGAGCTGTCACCTCTCTAGTCCTCTCATTCGCAATTCACCATATTATTCAATTATAGAAACGTTAATCACTATTATATATATATAAATATATATATCTTCCTCATTGACACAACAGTCCCACGGTGAGCCATGGATGCTTGCCTACTGGCAGGTTTCGAGACAGGGGATGCTTCTTTTACGGGGTAAGATTGTCTGCCCTACGCCCAACGCTCTCCAGCTATGTAAGACCGGGAGCTACGATTTAAAGTGGATTCCGAACTACTACAGACATTCATGGCACCGCCGGGACTCGAATCCGAAATCTGTGGCACTGAGTGCCAGTTACTTGGCCCATCAGGCCTCATATATATACCTATATATATGTATACATTTCAAGTAGAAATTTTCTGGTGTATATTGTTAATATCACTTAGTATAACAGCTTATATAAATAATTAAATTTGTCAGTTTTTCTATTTTTAATAAACTTAAATGAAATTTTTTGTTAACTTTGAGCATACTAGAATTTTATGTATCCATTATGACGAAGCAACGAAAATTTCCGCCGAAAAAACTAACAAAAATTCATTTTTTTCATTTTTAATATTTCGGTTCAAATCTAAACATAATGATCTCCATTGAAATTAAATATTTTTCTGACTTAACCATTTAAATTTTGAACTATATAAATTTAATTTTTGCAGATCAAAAAATTCAGAGATTACTCTAATACTAATTAAAATTATTAATTTAATTTATTATAATATAAATATAAATTATTTCTAACTAAAATTATTTTAATTAAATTCATCAAAAAACTTAATAAGAGAAACATGAAATATCTTATGTGTATGCATTCTTCTATTATATTGATTCTTTAATAAAAGCACATTCTTGTTGCATGTTGTAATCATTACACTATCCTCACTTAAAATAATATCTAGCTTCATCCAAATAACTTTGATATCAGTGTATAATGAAGTTGTTAACTGAATGCTATTTTTACTGTGCCATTTTTAATCTTCACAAATATAACTCTAAATGAAGGACTATTTTTTAACCTTAATATTCCATAATTATTATTTGTCAAAGACGTATATTTGTGGTAGTTCCTGCACATTTCTTGCATCACATTTACTTAAATTGATAACGAAGTGTGATGTGCTACGATTGTGGTTTTTTTTTTTTTTTTATTGACATATTTTATTAAGGCATTGTAAATTTAAAAACTTTTATGTGGTTAAATTTTTGTATATTAAACCTATTGTTCTCGTCAAAAGCACTGACCATTTTTTAATTGGTTCATCTTTAGTTACATTGCCTGAACCTAATTTTAGCGAAACTCAATGAATCGATTGAGCCGTTGGCAATTGGTTCAAAAAAAATGACTCAACATCTTTGGAAAAAATGATCATCGGAGTATTTAAATAAGCTGTTAAATAGACCTAAATGGTCTAAGGGTAAAGCCGATATAAAGAAGGTGATTTGGTGTTAATTAAAAATCCTGATAATTATTGTCCTTTAAAATGGAATTTCGCCAGAATCATCAAAATTCATCCAGGTGAAGATAAAGTAACAAGAGTGGTTACTTTAAAAGATAAAAATGGCACATATAAAAGGCCAGTAGTTAATATCGTACCTTTGCCTAGTGTTAATGAGGAAAATTAATTGTTATATTGTGTATTTTTTGTGATCTGCTTATTGTGTGAATATTTTTAGGAAAATGTTTTTTATTGTGTATTTTTTGTGTGATCAGTGTATAAGTGAATAATTTGAGAATTTTGTGAATATTTGAATTCTTAAAGAGTTGAATGTGAACATGTCAACGCCGGGCGGTATGTTCGCGCCGACGCGCAAGGATACCCCTAGCGGCGAAAAAGTGTGTGTACACATGCGCCTCCGAGCGCATAAGTGTGAGTCTGATCAGTGTAACGCCAGAGTGGCAAGAGAGAACATCACGGCTGCGAGTGGCTGTGCCTGTGTCGCGTAAATAAAGTTGTTAAGTTTTTTAACAACTTTATTTACGCGTACACACACTTTTTCGCCGCTAGGGGGTATCCTTGCGCGTCGGCGCGAACACCTATGTTTCTCCTAAACCCTCGCGTGATTTCAAATTCATTTTTTATTCATTTGTCAATTTTGTTTTGTATATTTATGAAAAATATAATAATAATAAAATAATAAATATATTAATAAAAAATATATTTGCCGAGACTGAAAACATAACAATGTTTTAATGACTGTTTTTAAAGATTAAATTGCTTTACATTAAATATATTATTAAGAAATTGTTAGACTATTCCTTTTGAGCAAGCATACTGAAGATACAACCATTACCTCTAAGATTATATATGTGTTTTATGAATAGTTTTTTTTTTTTTTTCTTGTTCATTTTTTTCCTATTCCATTCGTGCAAAGAAATGTTTAATGGGTTGGAAAAAAATGTAGGTATGAATGGATTAAAAAAATTACATTTAATTATATTGGTAAATAATCCTTAAGAACACCATAAATTTCCACAGGCAAACCAGGTCAGACATTATTTATTGCTAAAAAGAGAAAATAAAGCAAAAATGCAAAACATTTTTCAGAAGTTAATCACCTGTATTAATTTGTGTGTAAATATGTTGTGCTAATTTGTCAACCTCATGCGTTTGTTTGTTAATCGTATGTGTTAGTTTGTGTGCTAATTTCTTTGATAATTTCGTACATAGTTTGTGTGTAACCTTTTTTTTCCTAATGAAACTGGCAAATAGACCGTGATCTTTTATGCCAAAATGGCTGCACAGACGTTACTCACTTTGCATTATCCAGGGGCGCTTGTAGCTTGAAGATAAGCCACGGAAGCGGAGTAACAATGCTCTACGATCCTATTAGACCGGGACCTACGGTTTGAAGATGATTCGAACCACTACAAACACCTATGGGAACACCCAACACCCATGGCGATACCTGTGGTACCGAGCGCCAGAGCGCTAGCCACTCAGCCATCAGGCCCCTTTTGTGAGTAACCTTGGATGTTATTTTGTGAATTAACGTCGTGTGTTAAACAGTGTAAAAACATTTCATTATTATTTTATGTATTACTATTTAAATTGCAATTTAAAACATGTTTTCAAATATTTTGCTTAATCATTTAATAAAAAGTTTTTTTGTATTGTATTTTTGCATTTTAAATTATTATTTATGTAGTATTTTAAAACTTTTGCATTTTGTGAATCGCAACTTACGGAGACTTGTTTGACTCATTGTATATTTAACTAACATTTCTGGAAGCTTTCAAACTGAGTAACAAAGTTATTTTAATACTGAAGTCAAGTACAGTAGACTTCTTTTCCCAGACATTTCAGCCAAGATAAGAGGTCCTTCGACATGTTTTATTAACATACTCTTGTATCACAGTTTTGGAAAGACTTGTTCTTCACTTGATGAAAACCATGCCTGAGAAAGCAGTTTCTCAATTTTTCATCATCACTTTTTTTCACGTACTGAAAATTTAATTTTCCTGATATGTCTGCAAAGATTTTTAATACAAATATTTGGAGAAATATTTCATTTTCTTATAAACAAGTAATATAAATTTTTTTTTAAAGTCAATTCCTACTTTTTTTTTTCACTATATCGCAGAAAGTCCTTTATAAATAATTTTCATTCATTTTTTTAAGTTTATCTGGGGCCATCTATTGGTAGATATATGCAAATTAAATCTAAAAAAAACTAGAATTAATTAATTAAATTTAATTACTGAATTAATATTTGAAAAAACTGTATTAACATCAAGTGTCTTCCACTACAAGTTCAAAAAATGTATTTGAACTGGAGTGGATGAATAAAAAGTATTTTATGAACGACTGAAAATTTGAACAAGATATATATAGGAGAATGTGAGCTGATAGAAGGAATTGAAAAACATGAACTCAAAAATATGTTTTGGCTTTTTTTTATTTTTCTCGACTGAATTAAATTAATTTTGGCACGAAATTAATAAAAATTACATTTTGACACGATGTTCTCATTTTTTAAAAAATATTAATTTGGATTTCTCTTTGAATTGAAGAATATGGACCTTTTGCTAGTAATACGAATACCGTGCATCTCTTTTAAAAGTATAAAACAATATTATTAACCAATTTTTATTTAAAATATAATTAAAAAAAAAAGGAAAAACACTACAATATAAATCATACGGGAACTAAATAGACATTTGCAAGATGGGCAATCAATGAAAAACACGTGACTTAACCATTTGGTGACTAAATGAAGATTGTTGATATAAATATGGTTTGCATGTGGTGATTATAAGTTGCTTTCAATAACGGAGTGATACATTTGCATTATGGTGCTATAAACAACTAGGTATTTTCAAATTACTAAAAAAAGTAGCAGATTCTTTTTTAGGTATATAATAGTTGTCCAGTCATAGTTTTTTATATCGATTGTTGATTTCAGATCACGAATATATTCTATAGCACTTAACATATATGAGAATACATATGAAAGGAGACAAAGACTTACTGTAGACAACGGATATAAAGTGATAACATTTTTACATTGAAACATGTGTCCAGGAATGTGGCAAAAACTGTTTTAAGACTTTCATTGGACGCATTCTTAAAAAATTCTCAAATACTTGTGATTAACACATATATCAGAATAAAATACTCATAATTCTCTCACAGTCCTAATTCTTTTATTTTTTTCAAATTGGAAACAAAATCCTTGATGGTTATACTTTTAAAAGTAAAACAAAATCTTATAATTTCATAATATTTTTTTTACATTTATTACCAAGGCTTCTAAATAAAAATTATGTTTTAAAAAAATTAGGTAACAGCATTGAAGAAAGAAACCAACCGTAATATTTCTTACCAGAATTCTGAATGGCTGACATTCTATGTTCTTAGATTTCCTGTGGGAAATCATCTTAAGCTCACAGTCTGCACATCACTGCTCTAAGATTGCAACACTTTTCAGAAACAAACATCGTAAATTCCATTAATAAGAGACGAGACGAGGACTACATATCGACTAGAACTACCAATATTCAATGAGTGAATATGAGCTATCAATGCTCAGTCCTCATTTCGAAAAAGGAAATCGTTATTGGTGTATTTTTTCCCCTTTTTGACGAAAGGTGTATTTTATTGGCTCATGATTCATGCAGTCAGAATAAAATATACAGATTTAATTCGTTTGCAGTGTGTCTTGAACTAAAAACACAATGGTTTTTCTTCTACAATTTTCTCTGGAAGTCTATTTTTGAATACAAATCAGAAAAATTTGTAATTCATATCAGTCACAACCAAGAAACAAAGAAAAGTTTCTAATGACGAACAATCACACATTGCCAATCAGCAGATCCTCCAAATACATCTGTGTATTATTATAGAATTAGATCTAAAGGTCAAATTCTAAGGCCTTTCAGAAGCAAATTCCCTTTTAAAAATCCCTCTCTCATTCAAATAACAAATGCTAAAGAATTCAAAGAATGAATGAATCCGGAAGAATAATGCTTCCCATTCAAATAATACTATGCTAAAGAAAATCTATCAAAATTTATTAACATAAAATCTTTTGTTCGCAGGGGTTGGTTCATTGCTCTTGGAAATTCATTACAAATTAGATTTATGGAAAGAAAATTCGGTTAACAAAATTTCCCTGGAGAGATGAAATCACTAATAAATTTTATTGATCTTGTAGCTGAAACACATAAATGGAAATATTTATTTAATAATATTCATTCGAAAACAATCAATAGTTTTAAAAAAAATCAAAACACATTTGAAATAATGCGTATTTGTGATTGGTGGATTAAACAAGACCTTCTACCATTTTCAAACTACTTTGAATGACATTACAAAAGTCTAGTCCTTTGCGAATAATGAAATATTTTCTGTTTGTAGTTATTGTAAAAAACAGCTAAAAATTAAATTCATTTAATTTTCATACATGAAATGGTAATTCTCACATGTGTATTACAGTGATTTAATTTTATTAAAAATTGCGGAAATAATCCCTTTAAAATTTTATTACAATACACAAACATTTAATAACGAGAAGAATTTTTAATTAGTAACAATTTCCATGCCCGATTAATCAAATAAATCTCTGCAGAATTCTCCAGAAATCTTAAATGATCCTTCGATGTAAAAAAGACGTTTACTTTTAATAGTGTTATACGCTAAGGTGCAACTCAAAAACCAAATGCCAAAAGGTTTCTTTTTTAAAAAATTCGATAAATATTGGAAGCAGTTACATATTTCTTTCATTAATTGCCAAGATATCTAAAGATTAATCAAATGAATTAATTCTTAGAGACAGAAATGCACAATTATAATTATTTTCATAGTAATTTTAACCTTAAAAATATAGACAATCATTTCTTATTCCTGATTTAATTAATTTTAAAACCCTTCACTGAAATTCAATTTGCATTTTAAAAAGAAAATATTCATTGTTAGATTTAAAATTTAATTAAAGAATGTTGTTAGGATTCAGTTTTGTGTTCTAAACAAGAATGAATGATTTGCAAAAAGAGGATTTTATTATAATGTAAATAAATGTAAACATTAAAATTCAGTAGAGAAATATTAATTAAAACGTTTCATTTTTAAATGCGCCAAAAATGTTTTATGATTTAAAATTTTCCTTCCAGTAATTTTAAACTTTTAATTAAAAAACTAAAATTACCATAAACTTTTACATCGAAAGAATTATTAAAATTGATCTCAAGTGCATGGTTTATTCAAAAGAAATAAATTTAATTAATAAAGAAGTAGTATTCATTAGTTTAAAATATTATTCTGTATTTTACACACAAATCTTATTCAGTTTGATTTTTTGCGATGTTATTCATAATTTTTGTTTTCAAATGGAAAATATTTTGACCTATGCTACTTGAACAAAAAATTGCTACCATACTTCTGCATTATGCTACCACAATTTGGAAGGAACACACAAAGGGTGGCATTCAAAATGTTCACGCCCTGTTTCCATTCCCCAAATATTTTCAACTTGCAGATCGTACCTATTCGGTACAGGAGCTTTCGGCTTGGATGTTATACCGCAATAACCGCCTGGCCATTTCACCCTCATTATTTATTAGTTTAAAATTATTTCATCTCAAATATTTTAATTAATTGTTATTTTATGATAGCTTCATGTTAATTTTTGCATTTACGGAAAATCTACGGTAATAATTTATGACAATAATGCTTTTTAAAAATTTATAATTTTTTTTAGAAAATATAAATTAATTACATTATATCATTTAAACTCTCACTAATTAATATAATCCTATTTTCTAGCTACTGAAGTAAACAGAGACTCCTGATGACCGAATGACTAGCGCTCGGTGACACAGGTTTCGGGCTCGAGTTGTAATGGTTTAGAATCCACTTTAAACAGTAGGTCCCGGTCTAAAATGACTATTGAGCATATGGTTGACGACTCTACCCCTTACTCGACCTTATAACGAAAAACATCTCATGTTTCGTAGTAGGCAGACGGCCTTGGCCCACCATGGGGATGTTGCGCCATTGAAGAAGAAGAAAGTAAATATGGATGTCAAACATTCATGTGACATAGTTATGTCCACTTATTTATACAACAAACCTTCCCCCTGATATTACAAACATATAGTTAGACATACACCAAGTTATAGACATATTCTAGAACAACTTTTAAATCTACTGTTCCAAAATTGCGTGTAATATGTTGGATATTCCGGAAAATTCCTACTAGGCAACCTGACTACAGTGTTTATATACGATATCAGAATCGTTATCGAATGGTTTAAAAAATTGAAACATTTTTTGGTGAGTGTAATTTCATAAGACAAATTAATAAAAGAAATCAGAATTAATCGATTTTTTTGATATTTTTTCAAATTTATTTCCAATGCTAATAAATAACAATTAATTTAATCAAATCTTGGTTAAAGAAGGTACTTATTTTTAAAAAGCATAAATATTAAGAATAAAATTTTATATATCATACATTTCATTGTAAAACTAGGTTTCATAGACGAATGCATATAGTTTTCTCAAACTTTTTCAGAACATCATTGGATCGTATGTTCCATTTAAGCAAGCCATGAATAGCCCACTCCGCATGCGATGTGGGGAGAACTTTTAATGGTAACTGTCATGTATTCGCTTGTTGTGTGGGAATAAAGTGTCCTTTACATCAAAACGAAACGCGACGAAGAGTAAAAGCGTTGGCCAATCACGAGTCTCAATGCACAACACCCAAAAAGATAGTTTGAAGCTGGCCACTTTTTAAACTTTCAAATGCTCTATATGTCATGTGACTGGGATTTAAAAAATAAGAATCTAAGGAGTAACAACTTTATTCGACGTAAAGCAATTTGTTGTGAACGGTAAGATATTATTTTCTCCTCTATTGCTTGACACTTTGTCGCTTAATTCTCACAAGGCAGTTTGATTCTCCATTCGAGACGTTTTGCACACACTTTATCACAATACCTTCTGATTTCTGAAAGCCATGAGTGCAAAGGATGCCACCAAAAGATCCGAGTCTAAATTCTTCTGCGTGCTAGAGTTAATATTCGGGTACGACGGAAATAAACTAACTCTCACTAACCAAACTCATAATATTTTTAACAGTGCAATATAAGATACCATATACAAAAATTTTATATAAAAATATTTAATTTCTTTTTTAGATAAATTATTTTAAATCATTGAAAAGATCAAGAAGTTTTGAACTAAAAAAAAAAAAAAAAAAAAAATTCATGCAACAAAAAAATTTGTTTTTTAAAAATATAATTTGTTATAGTAAAAACAAAAAAAAATAAGATTTTTAAAACACTGATTATTCATTTTTTACAAGCTTGATACTTTATAATGAATCTATATTTGTAATTAAATTATACATAATTGGAACTTAAACATTTCGATATAAGAAAAAATAATTAATTTTAATACACATCTAAGTTATACAGATAAGAAATAAACGGGAAGACATGTTTATAACAGCTATTACTGTTAAAATCAAGAGAATTTAAGTTGCTGTGTTTTTCTGGAATCAATTAGCTTCTTTGTAGACGCCTAACAAGTGTTCACAACAGCGAGGTTTCGAGAATCAGACAACTTGGAAAGGTTTGCGCAATTTCTCACAAATATAATGCAATACTATCTTAACTTAGAAATAAATAGAAAAAAGCTGCATAAACAAATTCTGGTTGAGACTTTTCAATTGATTTTTAATGGTCTACTAAAAATGAGTCAACCCATTCAATCGCTGATTACATTATCGATCAAAAATAGTGTGATGCAAAGTTTGTTTGTAAACAATTTTAGCCTTTGCTGCGTAAATCAAATATGCTGGTTATTTATTTATTTCGATAATGAAAGCGATTTCACACCAGTTTGAAACGTTACTAAATTGTGTTTAAAAACATGGATAATTTTATTAAAAATTAGGAAAATGCTTTCCTTCTCCATTAAATTAAATGGTTAAAGTTTTAAAAATAGTTCTATGTTTTATAAAATTCTATGATATTATGTGGGTATTTAGCATTTTTTAATACTAGCATAATCATGGAGTAGATGTATCTCATCTTGTCGATGTTGTAAGGATTAATTATTTACAAGCTGTATAGTAATTCGATGTATTGAAATGTTTTCAATAATTTTTAAAGATTACGTTCCATCGAAAATCACTTTATTTACACACACACACACACACATATATATATATATATATATATATATATATATCCTGTTCTTTTTATCAGTCGTTCCTGATAGAAAGAACTAGTAAAATTTATAAATTTTGGAAACGAATTAAATAAAAAAAAAAAAAAAAAAAAAATTACAAATTACAATCGATATTTTTTTCCTCTTAACTGTTATCGTTAGTAAGCTTTTATTTTTTTTCCTATACATTTCTAGGAGAGTTTGTAAAGAAGCCTTAAATAATTTTATTTTCTTTGTTAAGAAAACGAATTATTCTGTTGTTGTCGTATCCCTGAAGAGTACAAGGAATCAAATATCGTGGTGCTCTTGAATAATATTGGCATGTTGATTGCCAGTTCTCAGTATAAATCCTCTTCCGAGGGACAATCCAAACAATTCATGGAGGGCTACAACAGCTGGGCAATCAAAAACATGATGAGGATAAAAGCTCGACAGTTGCCACATTTTCGGTATTTTTAAAGCCATCAGCAGAAATTTTTATATTTTTATGGTGCTTCATCCTTAATCGTGTGAGTAGTAGGTGTCTTCCTGTCGGCATTTAGTTCTGTAATTTTGGTATTTAGGTTGGATCTTACAAGGAATCATAAGTTTAGATTTTTGCCAAGTCATTTGCATCTGCAGCGGAAATAGAAATGCCAGTCTGATCCATATTTCTGGCATTCTTCGCCAAAGAATCTTCAATTTCATTAAATTCCAAATCTGTATGAGCAGGGATACATAGAAAATGAGTTCAGGGACAAATTTGGAAAATTTTAAATATCGACTTAATTTGTGAATTTGAAACTTTTAATTTGAGAAAACTCCTAAAAATCCCTATGTGATAATTTTTTAGACGAAAATAATTACTAGCAGAAAAGTAAAGCGTTTTTTTATAGAGGGGGCCTTTTAATTTTTTTGATGTTGTATTTGGAATGTTAATGTTAATTTTATTTTTGTTATTTTTCAAACCTTCTAAGTTTGAAAGGTAAATGTGCTTTTAATTTTAAAAAAATGAATAATTTTCTAAGCAGTTTTGTTTATATTTTAGTTTCCAAACTGAAAAATATTTAGTGAAATAGCTCGAAAATGAATGACTCTCATAAAATAATTTATTTCAAACATTTACCAATTTTTCTTTAGCCTGGTGCAAGCAATAAATAATCACCTAATAGAGCATGTTTTTATTTTATTAGTCTATATTTATTAAGTTTATAAAAACAATATTTAATGAAATGAATTATTTGTTTTGATAAAAAGAGTTATATTTTCAAAATTGTCTATATTGCTGGTATGTTCCGTTGTTACCAAAACGAAAAAATTTGATGTTCATGAATCTGAAATGATCACGAATCTGATCTGAAAAATTTGATTTGTCACAAAAATAAGACTAACACAGATACTAGAAATCATATACAAGGCAACAAATAAATAGAAATAATGCGCTAGATTCAGATAGAGTTACCAGAATTCCTTTCAAAATATTAAGAGGCCAATTAACAGAAAAAAAAATCAACTGATTTTATACATATTTTAAAATCTTTCGGTAAAAAAAAAGTAACTTTTTGACGGTGCTTTCCATGATTAATTAAATAATAATGGTAATGATTTCTAATTCAATAATGCCAAAGATTTATAATTGTTTTTAAATTTATCATAAAATCTATTTCTTTTAAAATTATAATCATCAGTTTAATCAGACTTGCAAAAAATATGATTATTTGAATATTTTATAAAGTGGTTTTGAAAAATTAGTCCACTAGACTTCTTAGGAAGAAAAATTCAGGAACTGAAGACAACCGGAAACTCTCGTGCTGAAGCTGAGATAAGGATAGTGAAACTGCAATTCAGAAAGCTCCTTCCTTGGATTCTGTGAATAAGGTCCGAATCACTGCTGTTGTTCCAAAAAGATTCGTTATGGATTGCGAAATGTAGGCTTGGTGATTATAAGATCCCCTTGATCTTATATCTCCTGCAATTGCTCTACATCAATGGCGAATGGTAAGAAGTCAACTTGCTCAATACTGGCATAATAGTATTTATCTTCGTCTTCTTTTCTATGGCACAACAGGCCCATGGTGGGCTAAGGCGTCTTCCTACTGGTAGGAGGAATTCAAGAAATGAGCACAACCGAAAATTCTCATGCTAATGCTGACATAGGATAGTGAAAGTGTAATTCAGAATGTGTGAATTCCATGCTGTGAAAAAGGTCCGAATCATTTGTCGCTACTAAAAGATTTGTTATAGGTTGCGAAATATAGGCCATAATATTCACCACTGATACTTATTCATGTTACATAGCGGCGAATAGAAACATGAACATAAAAAAATATCAAGGGCTTTAGCCTTTTTCCAAAATAAAAATATATTGTTTCTTTAATATTTTTAAAGTGCTGCATGTTTGTTGCGTCGAAAAATATCGCTGATATATATATTGATTTGGTTTGGTTTGTCGCTCTACGGTCATCTTCTGCACACGAGGGCTTAAAGGACCTACAGTTTAAAATGGATTCCGAACCACTACAAACATCCATGGCACCACTGGGGATCCGAAACCTGCGGTACCGAGGCCCAGAGGAAAGAGTGATAATAGAAGACAAAGCTCAATTCATAGTGTTATAGCATCATGCGTAGCTAAATATACCATTCTTAGTCGAATCCTTTTAGTGGGCTATTAAATTCACTGTTTTCAGAAACGAGTAGGCTTTACGGTAGTTGTGATAATACGGTAGTGTGTCTCATTTATTCATAACCAGCCTATCTAATTTTTCCGATTTCACCTATACATATATTTTCACCCATATCTTTCCTTACCATACACTGCTGAGCAGTAACCACAAAATTACTCCATTTGGTGGGTTATTCATGATAACGTAAGTTAAAAGTGCAATACATGAGAGCCATAGATGTAAAAATTAAAAAATAATAATAATCATGCACAAAGGATGGGTAGTACTCAAAAATTTCAATGAATTACATTGTCTAATGATAATATTATACAAGAAACGAAGACTGTAGTAAAATTCTAAATTGTTAAACATTTTTAATTTTAAATAATAACTATTGTATTATACTGTTTTATCAGAATATAGTTTGTAATTGCATTTGCTATTTTAGAAGCATTAATTGAATTATACATATTGCGAATTATTTATATAGATTTTGATTATTATTTTTGAAAGAAAAAAAAGAATTTAAAAATTCTAATTATCTTTAATATGAACTTAGGAAAAAAATTAATTTAGGTTTTATATAAATATTTTCCTGTCATTAATTGAATTCGTTGAAAAATTATAATAATTATATGTAAACATATAATTAAAATTATTTATATACAACACATTATTAAACAAAAATGTGATAAATATTTTTTTTTTTTTCTTTTGAATTTAATTGAATTTAAAGATATATTAAAACATAAAAAACTATAATAAATTATATTAAAACATAATTAAATTATTTTGATAATAATTACACAATGAGAACAATCCAATTAAATTTCCTGCTAATTAACATATTTTCAAATGTTTCTTTTGCCTAAAAATATGAAAGGTTTGCCGCAATATCATATTTTTAATTTTATAAATGAATTAAATAATTAGTTTGATATAATTAATTTAATTTAAAGACTTCAGCTAAAAAAAAGCAAGTTTTGAAAATACTGATAAAAACTAAGAGACAAAACTATTCTATGAATAATACAGCCATTTGAATAATTTTTTTCCTACAAATTAAAGAAAAACTAAAACCATTTATTCTAGGATATGTACACTTATTATAATAAGCATAAATTTACTATATGCAAGCTACAATAAATAAGATACTAAAAATAAAAGCTACTATAAAATTAAATTTAATTAAGTTATTATAAATCTCCTATAAATTTTAAATAATAAACATAAATTAGCTCAGAGAGACAACATATAAAAATTATATTAAAAAAATTATAAAAATAATTATAAATATAAAATTTTGAAGGCATATTTATATTTATCAAACAGTACAGTTTTCGTTGTTACAATTCATTAAAATGTTTATTCTTGTAGTTTGCGCCTAAACTACTAAAACGGCAAATATGCAGCAGATGGAGCGTACTCACAGTGAATCACGGAAAACCTGTTACACTGCAATCGTATGTAGCCGTCATATATTTTTGTTGTTGTTTCTATTCCACTTTATCGATAGCAACATGGAGTAGATGTCGCTTGTGTTGCAACATGGAGTAGATGAACCCATGTGTTTTCATGGAAGGAGGGAAGCAGCTTCTGCTGTGATGGAACGCCCGTAAGTGTAAGGAAAACCCTTTCGGGAGAACTTTTAGGGGTGAGGGGTAACTACCCCGTACTTACCTATCGTATGAGAGAAACCCGGAAAACTGCAACTAGGTAGTCCGACTTACGAGGGGCCTAATGGCCGAGTAGCTAATGCTCTGGTGCTCGGTACCACAGATTTCGGGCTCGACTCTCGGCTGTGCCCTGGATGTTTGTAGTGGTTCAGAATCGACTTTAAGCCGTGGGATCCGGCTTATTAATCACAGAGCCCATTCAGACTGTTCACCCACATCATTCCCAACTGTAAAGGGGTAACTGAGCTCTAGTCACAATGTGGTCTAGTGTAGTAGTAGTCCGACTTACGAAACAAGACGCTGAACATCACAAACGCACATCGAAGTTCCTCGTTTTTTAAAACAGTGTCTACAACAAAACCTCCAGCGGATTCAACCTCAACCCTAATGGTCATCAGCGGCGCCACTCAGCTACTAAAAATCGCGAGTCGCATCCACATTACTTCATGAATGCTTCTCATGGCTATATTTAAAGGGGTTCTTTGGCACTTCTTCTTTTTCCCGAACTCAATAAAAGGACTTTCCACTCTACAGATTTATTGTATGCATTCCCGACATAGATATTCGACCTTTTGGAGTGCGGGAATTCCACACTTGCCAGATTTCCTCAAGTTGAAAATTCCTCATGATGTTAATCAGATCATCCCGGTCCATTACAATGAGTAATTAGATTTTGTTTTAGTTATTTATAGAGAATATTATGCCAATCACTGCTTTGCGAAATTACTTTGACGACAAGCTTTCTTTAATATTATTATTGTTGTGCCACATAATTTTGAAAAAGTACAGTTAAATGAGAATTCCAACAGTCAATAAATCATTTTTTTTCTCACACAATTAAAATGGAAAGCGTTGCAAAATAAATATCTGATAAAAAAAAATCTCTGATCACTTTTCGAGATAACCATTTTCTGCATGACAGTTCTTTTTCTGAGTTAATTTATTGTCTCAAGCAGCAGCTACGGTGACGTCAAATACTTTGCCTTCAACCAAAGCTTTATTAATGGGAAGTTGAAAACAGGACTAAATATTGAGTAAGCAGACTTCATTGAATTTTCTGGTAGTGCATAAATATTCCTGATGCAATTCAGGTTGAAATTTTAGCGAAAATACATTCCGTCTCATGAATCTTTTCGACTTGGAAGCAGTTTCATCTGGTTGTGCCGAAGGTCACACTCTCTTCTAAATGTGAAAGGAAATTATCGCGCATAAATCATACGAGGCAAAATGGAGTTGTCTCGAAAAAAGTTTTCTTGATATTATTATCTGTCAAAACATGTGTCTAGTGTAATTATTAGTGCTTTGTGCTTGTGCTTTTGCATAATCTTTAAAGTAACGTACTTTTTTGTCATGCAATTTAAATTTGTAGGCAAAATATTAAAGCCGATTCAAAAGGGAATTTCATGCAATGTGTGTTTGTTTATGAAAATTTATTCAGTGTTTTATCTTGTATTTAAATTAAATATTAAAATTGTTATGAGACATATATTAAATTCTCTTACCAAATCAAATATATGACAGTTTATGTCATTATAGCTTGCTCAGTCATTATTGAATTCTTTTTTTTAAAGAAAATTTTTAGGAAATTTCAAAACTGAAGATGACACATTCTGTATCAGCCTGTAGGTCTCAGAATGGGTAAAATAGTAGTCCTGTAGTCTTGAAGTCTGTGAATGCGTATTAGAATTTGAAAGAAACAAAAAAGGATTGCACACTTTTGCTACAGAAACTCGGATTCAGAAAATAAAACGATCGCTCAGGTTTTGAAAAACATTTAAACTTGCAATATATATAGAGAGAGTATGAGAATGTATGGATTTATAGAACGGATATAAATATTATATCAAATATATTTAAAAATGAATCTAGATACAAATTTTATATGGATCATTTTTTTTCGGAAATATTTTTATTTTAAAAATTTTACTTCAACTATAGAAACATTCATTATCATTTATTCCTTTTTAACAACAACCTTTATAGATTTAAAATACGGAATATTTATATACTGTACTTTTAAAATTAATAGAAAAACGATTGTAACTATAATTATTTAGTTTTAATAATTTATTTTATAAGTTTCTTTATAAATTACATAAATCTCGCACTAAATCAAATTTATTGACAATTTATGTCATTACAAAAGTTAGCCGCAAGCCATTTCAGAAGCGATTTTGAACTCAACTTTTTTAAAGGAAATTATTTGGAAATTTTAAAATAGAAGATGATACTTTCTGTATCAGCTTGTAGGCTTCAGGTAGGTACACTTTTGCTTTATAAACTCAGATTCAGAATATAAAACGAGAGCAAAGGTTTTAAAAATATTTAAATTTGAAATATATATATAGACTATTAGAATATACGAATTTAGAAAAAAAAAGTATATAAATGTGATATTACATTTATTTAAAATAAGAATATAGATAAAAATTTTATATGTGTCATTTTTTTTACTCAAAAGTTTTCATTTTAATTTGTTGTTTCTTATCCCACTTGGTAAACAGCAATATCTAAACCAACTTCAAGAATCCATGTGGGTCTCATGGAAGGAGGGAAAGAGGGAGCAGCTTTTGTTGTGATAGAACCCCCGTAGTTAAAAGTCTGACTTGGCTCCGTGACGCTGACATTTTACGGGGAGGGTTGTCAGTCCTACGTCCAACAGTCATATTATACCCGAACCTCCGACTTAAAAGGATTCCGAATCACTATAAATATCCCTGACACTGAACGCCAAACGGCTAGTCACTCAACCATCAGGCCCCTATTTTAAAATCTTAATACATCTATAGAAACGCTCGCTATCATTTAAACAACAACCGTTTTTGATTTAAAATATGTACAACTATTAATATGTACTTTAATACATTTTTAAGTTATATATTTAAATACTGCACTTTTAAAATTAATAGAAAAGCGATTGCAACCATAATTATTTAGTTTTAATAAATTATTTTTATAAACGACCTAATAATTACAAATCCAACTAATATCAATCAAAACAAACATGTAATTATTCTGACACGTACATGTAATAAATTTGTTTGTAAAAAATTCGTAAAACATGTAAATTCATTGTTTGAATTAGATGTGTTTTCTTTTACATCACATATTAATATGAATACAGAAATATATTTTATATGAGGTCTTTTTTTTTTTTTCTCAAAATGTTTCTATGTTAAAATTTTACTACAACTATAAAAAAATTCACCATAATTTACCACAACAAACAAACATGAATAGATAAACTATTGCAACCATAATTATTTAGTTTTAAAAATTTATTTTCTAAGTTCCTTTATAAATGACTTTTAATTTAAAATCAAACTAATATCAATGAAAACAAACATGTAATTATTTTGACACTTTTAAGAACACTTTAATAAATTCGTTATTTGAATTAGATGTGCTTCTTCTACATCACATATTAATTGAACAAACAAACCTTTATTTACAAAGAGAAAGACTCGTACGTGATTAATTGATCAAAGGCTTATTTGAAGAAAGAAAGCACTTTGCAAGATTTTATCGCCACATATCAGATCATGAAACAGATGGTAGATGTGTTAGCAAAAAAGAAATAAAAGCTTTGATAGGGTTGAAACGAGTCTAATCTAGTTTAATCTTATTGAGAAAGTCAAAAGTGTGTTTCGCAGTTGTTTTTTCTCAAAGTTTTATTGGGATTCTTGACAATGCATAATTTAATCTGTTTTGCTT
Organism: Caerostris extrusa; assembly: GCA_021605095.1. Classification (NCBI taxonomy): domain Eukaryota; kingdom Metazoa; phylum Arthropoda; class Arachnida; order Araneae; family Araneidae; genus Caerostris; species Caerostris extrusa. Next base: position 222,083 of record BPLR01012561.1, read on the forward strand.
TTAAAATGTCACAAGTTTCTTTTTATTGCACAATACTTACACAATGGTTTATTGAGCCGAATTCGCATTTTGAAAACTTTTGCGCAGACGAAACCTATTAAAAGGTCATTCCGTAAGAAGAAAGTGGTTTGCTATTGACATATATTTTATTCTACTCAATCAAAGTTTGGCAGATGAAGACAGATGGATTAAAAAAATTATAATAAATAATAAAACAAATGATTTAAATGGCTTTCCATAATAATATGACGGAGAAAGCTTTCAGATTTTTGTAAATTCTTCAAACGCAAATGTAAAAATTGATTAATATTATATTAAATTTTGCTGACAATTTTTGATTTTTACATATTATGCATTTCGAAATTACCAATGATTACCTTTCTATCAAATAATCATTTTAATAAAATTAATTAAGCATGCCTTACAAAATATATATGTGTGTAGTATATATATATATATATATATATATATATATATATATATACTACATTTATTTACATTTACTTTGTGTCTTAGTATGTTTTAGTATTATTTTCAAATTAATTTTCTATAGAAAAATGCCTTAAACAAATTTGGTAATTTATGTTTGATTGGTGTGTCTTTGATAATTCAACATTTCGATTGCAGTTATTGATTTTTTTTTTTACATGCCATATATTACAAAAACTGCCAATGATTATCTTTGCATTTGAATAATCATTTAATAAGTAATTTATTAGTACTACTTCAAGTCTTAGTAGGTTTCAATATTACGTTAAAATTAATTTTTCTATAGAAAAACATTTTAAATGCATTTAATAATTATATATGATTGAATTGTGAAAATTATTAAACAATCTGTTAAAATTACTATATATATATATGATCAAATTGAAATTTTTTCTTATCTTATCTAAATTGCAAAAATCAAAGAATAAAAATTGAAAAAAAATCTCCTTGAAAAACATTAATTATTATATATTTCAAAATTATTAACAAGTACTCGTTTTATTTAATACTTACAAAATGGCTTACTGAGCCAGTAAGCATTTGAAAACTTTTTATAGAGCAAACCTATTAAGGTCATTCCATAAGGAAAGTGGTTTGCTATTGGCATATATTGGACATGATTGACGAGAATATCACAGTATCTATCGGCATTCATCGCACCATCAACCTTCACCAGTGAGCCAGCCCCATACCAGGAGAAACAGGCCCATACCATCAATCCTCCTCCACCAAACTTTACAGTTGGGACGACACACTCTGGCAAAGGCGTTCTCCTGGTAAACGACATACCCAAACACGTCCATCGGAACGGAAAAGGGTAAATCGTGACTCGTCTGTGCTCCAAAGGCAATCCAGTCAATGCGATCTTTGGCCCATCGAAGAGCGCGCTTTCTTGGTGGTTTTCGTAATCAAAGGCTTATATGGGCCGCCAGGCATCCAGTGTAACTAACTTATGGGCCTCGATACGAAGGCCTTGGTCGAAACAGCCACACCTGTGGCTGTCTAAACTCATTAGCGATGTTATCCATGGATGTTTGACGGTTGCTTCGAATCTCCTGCCGAGCACTCGCCGGTCCCTGTTGGTGAGAACTGTAGGGTCGTCCACTTTGAGTTTGTTCTGACAGTGTCTCTCGATTCTTGTAGCGACGCACAACACGTGCTACAGTTGATTTTGAGCAGTTACGGGTTATCTCCCTAATTGACACCTTGGCAAGATTGCAATCCAACCAACACACCTTTCTCGAACTCAGACAATATTCCCCGTGACGCGGAGTCTTGACAAAAAACAACTCTAGTCGACCACGGGTATTTATAAGGAATATGGCTGACATGTGATACCAGCAATACGTAACT